>VDFB02133234.1:0-12876 GCA_007258455.2 Sequoia sempervirens | reverse complement strand
CTTTTTGTTTACTTGTGCATGTGTGGGAGAAGTTAGGGAAACATAGACATAAACAAGGGAATATTTAATCTCCATTTTAGTTTGCAATCCAAACATATGTATGTAATGTTACATTATTGCTTTTTAATAAATTGAAGAATAAATTATTTTGTAGCTACTCCTATTAAATATGGTCAATCTACATGTGGTTTGGGTTTGGATTCTTTAGTGTATTGCTTGCTTGCAAAAATGGGTTACCTAGTGTGAATATTGTTGTTATGGAAATTGTTAATTTCTCTATGTGCATGTGTATGTTGTGGCATGCGAGTGTTTATTTTATGTTTTTGTACATGTGTGTTTGTCATTTACTTGTAGTGTCAAAAAATATACAATAACTCATCATCCTCCAGGAGCCTCCATAACCAAGAACTGAAAAAATCTCGCACTACCCAGTGGAAAGAGATGGTAGAACAGATGAAGTCCCCAGCAGACTAGGATCTCTACCTCAAAACTACACCCGAATTGCTGGAAATAGGCATAAGAGAAGGTATTCCAGACTCTGTTCGTTCCCATGCATGGAAACTCACATCTAAGGGTTACCACCTTCTGCATTCCCATCAAGGCCTCTATCATCAACTCCTAACTCAACCCAACTCTTTGTCAAATCAGTCCTTGCGCAGACTTGAAGACATGGGCATTGCCAAAGACATCCATAAAACTCTAGAGTCCCAGCAATTCTCTAACCAGGCCATCAGTACCAGGTCTCTCTACAATGTCCTAAGGGCCTATGCGGACTATGATAAAGAAGTTGGATACACAGAAGGAATGAGCTATATTGCAGCATTACTTCTTGTCTACCTGAAGGAAGAAGAAGCATTCTGGGTCATGGCTGCACTGCTAAAACAGGAGGGGAACAGAGGACTGAGGGGATTATATACATATCAGACTTATGATTTGTGTGTTTTTCAGTTTGAGAGTTTACTAAAAGAGCATCTCCCAATGCTGGCTTCTCACTTTGACAAAGAAAAAATCGAAGTTAGAATATTTTTCCCTTGGTGGTGTATGACATTGTTTGCTGCTAGCTTTCCTCTGCAATTAGTTGTGAGGATTTGGGACATTCTTCTCTCTGAGGGTTTAGGGATTATGTTTAGGGTTGGGTTGGCACTGCTTAAGTACTGTGAAGAGTATTTGGTTAGGCTGGATTGTGAGAGTCTTAAGCACACTTTGAGTCTGTGTCTCTTTCCTGAGGATGCCCTGGATCCTGATATGATATTGCCACTGGTCTATTCTTTTAGGGTTGGGAATAGCAGGATGGAGGAGCTCAAGGTGGATTATGAGAGGAGGAAGAATCTTCCATGCTTAAGGCCTATGGAGTGTGTCAGGAGACAGCCTTTTCATAAGAATACTGGAAAACAAGGTGAAAATTCTGATGTTTGAAATTTCCTAAAGGCCTTGTTCTTGTTTTTGTTCATCAAGGAGATAGCTATTTGGTGTATGAGACCTTTTTTAAACTCTTAAAGTATTAACAAGAGCTCTGCATGACAGCTTATGTTGGAGGATTCTACTGTAGAGCAATTTCTCTGTGTTTTGGTCGAGCATGATTTTGTCCTGATATGAGATTATAAGGTAGTGGCTATGTTCTATGCCTAGTCTTTTTCTTAATAAGAAAAATAAATCATTTTTACTAGTAATGATAAACTTCTAAGTTTAAGTTATGTTTCAGGTTATTGGAGAAATTAGTGGAAATGTTTAAAATGATTTTATGTAAAAAATCTCAACTAGTTGAGGTTTGTAGATATGTTCTTCCAATGTAATTAATATTGCATACATATATGTGAAGAATAAAACTTTTTTATAATAATATTGGAATATATTTACATTTTGAAAATGATGGTCACTTTTTTAATAAAAACTTTTTAATATATTTAAAGTTGAAATTAGTGGTCAAAATATATATTGAAATTTATAAAGAAATAAATGGAATTTTTGTATTTAATAATATAAATTAAAAATTAATTTAATCAATCTTATTTAGAGTTGTGAAAGTTTTTGCAATAGAAATAAAAAAATTGAAAAAAAATAGAAATGAAAATGTTCAGTCGATTTGAGAGTTAATTGATTTTGTCTATGATTTTGACTATAACTTTTAAACCATAACTCAAAATCACTTATTATATATTTTGGAAGCAAAATTAATGAAATCTAAGCTAGGTTGCTCTTAGAATTTAGCAAATTGATCATTATGTGTTGAATAATCAACGCTGAATGCTATAGATATGAATTTTTACATAGACTTGACTTATAACCCATGGGAATGGACTTGTTAATAGTGGATATATACAACCTATTATGTCATGATCACCACTCTTTGTTGATTGTAAGGATTGACAGTAGCTAAAACACCTTGGGGAAATCATTATATTGCAAGGGCCAAGTTCCCTTAGGTTGATTATCTTGATAAGATTGACTTTATAGTGATGAAAGTGATTTAAGAAAATAATTGTTAGTCATGCAAATATCTTAGGATGTTGATGTAGAATTCAATTTCCTTTTAGTGCTACAAATTGAAAGATTTTTAGAGGGATGATCCAACAATATTGAGTCCCAATTGTGGAATGGGACAAAAGAATGAGCACAAGGTGCCAAAAATTGCAAAACATTTTCAAATGAAGGACCATTATCATGACCTTCAAATGAATGTAGGTACCTTCTGTTGGTAATTAAGGTGTCTCAACCTTGGAAATTCCTTAGTTCATTTTTTTATTATTTAATATTTTCTCATAATTAATTGACATAGTTTATAATGCATATTATTAAATATTTGTACTCCAACAAAAAGGGGCATGAAAATTTGAGTTGAGATTTTTGCCACATGTCAATGTCTTAAAAATAGGATATTAGTTGTCAAAAGGTGCCCACTTAATGGTACATTATGGAAGGCCTATTTTTAAAGATGTTATGATAGAAACTATGACAACTATAAGGGATAAAAATAGGGGAGGTTACTTTAGACTTGATTACTAACTATAAGATGTATAAGAGAATTTGTAAGAGCCTTATTTTAGATTGTTCATTTTAGTAAACATGTGTGCCTAAATTGGATGGTCATCTATGACAGATTATGACAAGTTGTAAGAGACTATTTTTAGTATGTAAGAGTCATATGGTTTTTTACCATGATATTTTAGAATCTTGTTTGGGCCCCATGATAATGATTTATGATGGTAATTTGGGCCTCCATGAGTTTATATATTGAGGGCTTGAGATGAAGATATTATTATGTTGAATTTGCAAGTATTGAAGCTTTGTTGGAATGCTATCAAATTTCTTTTGCATTGTATGTTGGTGAATACTCCTACGAAGGCTTGCTTTGCAAGTATATTGTACCTTGAAGATTATGCATTAATATATTGAGTTTTTTCGAAGTGTGGGTTTTTTTTTTCTCTCGAAATGGTTTTTCCCACATGAATTATTGTGTTGTGGTATATTGCTTATTTAATTTATATATATGTGTGCTTTTACATTTATTTGTTAGCATTTTAAAATCAATTTTGAAAGATTTTCATATTCTCCTCTTAAGGTTTAGTGTAGGAAGTTGTATTTGATACCCTAAATTCCTTATAATCGGTATCAAATCCTTTCCAATTTTGCTTATAGTTGTGGGTTGTTGGGTTTTTTTAGCTAATCCAATTTCGAGTGGGAACTTGTACAAAAAATATTATTTTATATTGTTGTTGCAAGAATATTTTAGATGACACACATTAGGGAGAATGGAGATAGAAATATTTTGTGATGGTAATTTTGAGATGTGGAAGCTAAAGATGGAAGATCTGTTAATTGATCAATATTTGTGGGATGTTGATGATGAAATGTTAAAAAACCTATAGATGCTACTTTAGGTGTTCAATATGGTATCATGGATCAGGTAAAGCCAAAGGTCTGATTAGATTGTGCTTGGAAAATTTTATTTTAATTAATATCCATGAACAAACCATTGTAAAATTATTGTGGAAGAAACTAGGTGAGATCTACTACGATTAATCTTTAGTTAAAATTTTCTTGAGAGAGGAATTATATTCTTTGAAAATGGAAGGTGGAAAAATTGCAAACCACCTAGAAGCATTTAATATGTTGGTGTCTCAATTACCATTATTTGGTGTGAAAATGGAAGAGAGATGCCAAATTTTTCTTTGTTCTTTGCATGACTCTTGGTATTCTTTTGTTATGGTTATTGGAAGTACTTCTATAACCTTGAAAGTTGAAGATATTGTAGGTTCTTTATTTTTTTGAAGAAATGAGAAAGAAAGTTTATATCAATGAGAGGCCCTAAATGTACGAGGAAGATCTAAAGAAAGATACAAGAATAATGAGAAGCATGAAAAATCTAAATCCAAATCCAAGGGAGATCCAAATCTCTTGGTAAGTCCAAAGTCATTTGCTAGAATTGTAGTAAGCTTGGTTACTTTTGTAAGGAGTGGAAAGTGGAAAAGAAGAAAAAGAAGACACATAATTTTGATTCTCTTGGTCATTCCAGCTGATGGTTTAGCATCTCCTAAAGGGTAGCTACTCCTTATACTTAGAGACCCTAGGTCAGTGGCCAACAAACAAGATATGACTGATTTGCAAGCCTCTCCTCTGCACTTTAGGCTCTACATGACCAAGGTGGGTATCCCTATACATTCAAGTAGATCTTCATGCTACAATGGTGGGAAGCCTTCAATGGGCTAAATCATCTACACAACTCTCCCTTGTCTTCAATATCTTATGGTAGTATAGAAAGAAAACATAAAAGCAAATACTGGAAAGTAAAAAGTTCTTTTTGAATTGAAATTGGATCCACCTCAGATCTAGGATTTTGAACATAGACTGACCCGTGCCCTATCCACATGGAGTCCAGAAATGAAATAACACTCCTACAATAGACCCACCCTAGCTTCTTATAAACTTGCTTCCTTACAACAAAAAACCAACAAAAGAATAAAACTATCAAACTTCTTTGAAATCCCTATTGCATCATCACTACCTTAACATATGACTTGAAATAAATTACTCTGCTCCTTGAACAAAAACTAACAAATCAAACATTCAAGATCAACAAATGTTATTGAGAACCCAAAAACAAACCTTGATTATATTGATTCAAAGGCAGCAAGTACAAAACTAGAGAGGATGATAGAGCTACTACAAATATGAAGTGTGAAATGCAATGAACATTCATGTCATCTATTGTTGTTACATAGCAAAAGTTACAACATATCCTTCCTAAGTCCATAAATCACTATACAGACTAAGAAAAAGACTTACAAAAGTTCAAAGAGGATGGAACCTCAAAAATATTTACAAAACTTTCCTTTATAGTGCAGGCATAACACAAATTTCAATTTGAAATTACTAACCCGATCCAAACTAGGGTTTTGAACCAAAGCACCAAGATCAAACCATAGCCCGCCGATAATTTCCCCCCAAAATGATGCATCCACCAGACTTGAATTCTCCTAACACCTCAATCACACTCCAATAGAGTCATTTATGAATGTAGGCATGGTACTCCCAAGAAATCCGCGATCACAGTCAGGAAGAACATACCTTGAAATTGATTTCAGTCTCTGCAACACATCAGGGAATAAATGGTGTAGCTAAGAGATAAATTCTTCTTGGGAGAAGCAAAAATATGACCTGTTATTGTCTTGGATCGATCTTGGTAGCTGAGAAGCAGATACACCATAACTGTGTAGCCCTTTACCCATGAAAAGAGGTAGCTAGCCATTAGCTTTTAAATTCTAGCCATTGGATACAAGATGGTCAATCAAAACTAGATCCCCAATGAACTTTAAAACATCACCATCGATCTCCAACTTTAAATCTAGTCTACTCGATCATCACCTTTATAACATCGCATGGCTCACAACAATGATGTGAGTCATACAAAATATCGCCAACAAGATTTCACGACCTGAAGGCCTTTGTCATCATCCACCATCGCCACCAATGGTCAATACTCACCCACATGGATGAATCTCCACTACTTTCTGCTGACCATATGGGACTTGACCAAAGTTAACCAAAAAAATCAGTGAAAAGAATAAGCACCATCTGATCTCTTAAATCATCGCCATTGATCTATTTGCCCCCATCATGGTGACATCAAACTCCATTATTGTGCTTGTTGCCTCTATAGGTCCCATTAGAGACAGACGTCACTAGTCCACTAACCTTGCAAGACTTTGGAGAATATTATTTTAATCATGCAGGGTGCATGGGGAGTGGCTAAGATTTAGCCACACTTTCACTTCGATATCTGTCATTCAATCAAGGGATCACCTGCATATTTAAAAGGTTAATACACACATGTGTATAAATGATGACTTAAAAGGGGGCCACCTTAGGAAATAAGACTTAGGGGGGATGAAAAATATTTTTGGCCCGTGATTTAGGAAAATATTAAGCATTTTTAACTAGGGTGGTGACTAGAAAGACAAGGTAAGGGGCTAGCGAGCACATGACCATCAAGACATAAGTCATAACTTGGATGACCGACAACTGCCGATAACAGAGAGATCACTAAGTTGCCAAAAATATGAACCATAGAACCTCATGTTAGAGGTTATGAAGTTATGAAAACCCGTGACTTAGAGAAAATGACAAAATATTAGAAGTGGCCACGATGAGGAAAATGAGAAACAATGACATAAGGTTATACTTAAAGGTTCAACCCTATGCTGGTGCAAGATGCCTACATGATTTAAAAAAAAAAGTGTACGCCAAGGGTTTAGGGTTTTTATATATAAGGGATTAAGCCCCTCATGCAATCTTTGAACCCTAATAAAAAAAATGGAGGAACTCAAAGGCTCAAAAGGAAATTTTTTATGGAAATGGCCATGGATTTTATAAGTACCACCAGTGGCTCTAGTTGGGGACGTTTGCTTGACAAAGCAGAGCAAGAATTTAGATCTCTGGGGAAGCAGACCGTGCCAACCATTGGGCTACGAAGTCAACCCAATAAAAAACACCTCATTTGATAGCCCCAGGGAACCAAATGAAAAAGGGAAATCAACATTTACCCCTGTCAAACACCATCCTGTTAAAGGAGCTAATCTCCTTCAACCAATAATTGTTTTTGTCACACCATAGCAACACAAGTAGCCTCTTTCTTGCAAAAACAAATATGTGATTACCCTTGAACAAGTGAGAACCTGCTCCATGTTTGACCTTGCTATTACATGGTAACCACATGATATAGGCCACCTCACTGCCACCCATTGGATTTTTTGATTCTATATTTGGTGACAAAAATTGAGACATTGATCAACATCATAAAAAACCTCTGTCACTTCACACCTGTTGATCACTTGACATGAGTCAAGGCCAAAAGAAAAAGCCTTAAACTCACATGGAACAAAAAAATGTGCCATCTCATCATGCTAACATAGAGAGGGAAAATCATCTTTGGACAAGTTAGATTGAAAACTTTGAAGCTCAAGCACACAAGGGACATGAGCAGCCAAAAAATTACCTTGTGTTTACCCACTAGAACTACAAGCAACATGCTTGGAGTCATCAATGTTCATGCAAACCTCATCAACACATCCATTCAATTATGAGACACTTTTTCTAAGAGCTATACCCTTTAGGATTGTAGCCTCTTTTTCTCATCCTCTTTACACCCACTGAGGCATATGTGTCAGCAAATTTCAACTATGACACACATTTGTGTAACTTTCCTAGCAACATTGCTCTACCCATGAAAAAAATTTGGAAGCCCAATACTCATGAGAGAAAGACTATGAGCTGCACCCCCTAAAAATCTTCATGTATCCAAGATCATACAATCATACCTCTGTGTAGACTCATCATAAATAACGCCATTAGCTATAATAACACTTGTTTCTTACTTTTCATTTTCAGCATAACCGTGACCTATGCTATCCTCATGAATAAAATTAGTGACAAATTAAAACCTAAACCAAGGACAAAAGAAGGTGAGAGAAATCAAAACAAGGAAACAACCTTCTTTGTTCATCTCTGATATAGAGAGAAAGCTCTCTATCTCCATTGTTTCAACATCAACAAGAGGTACATCTGCAAAAAATCTTTTGTGGGCTGCTCAAAAGCAGAATCTTCACCACTGCAAGATGCATCATTGTTCTTTTCTATACCAACTAGACACCTAGAGTAAGTACCATAACACATTTTAGATAGGATGTGATCTCCATGCCTCTCTATCAACTTATCAATTACTAAAATCCAACCATCAATGTCTCCAACTCCTCAAGCCTTCCACCCTTGCATAATTGTACTCATACCTAGTTCGAGTCTTTCACAAAATAAATCAACACATGCTGATTCATCTGGCCTTTTTGATTTTGGTATAGAAAACCAACATTCCATGAACTTGTCATGAAAATCAGATGGGGACTCATCCCCATATCTCTCTATATTCCATAATACATCTAGAGGTGAGAAATTTTCAACCTCAGATTCATATTCCTCCTCAACTTCCTGACTATGTAGAGAACAACCATTAGACAAATGACTTCTATTCACTTCACCAAATTGATCTATGAATATTTCTTTAAAATCATGCCATGAACAATCAAAATGCAAAGGTAGATTAATAAACCAATCCTTAGCATCATCTTCTAAATTTCTTACAAATAACTTCATGAAAACATCCTCTTCTTCTATCTGAATTTCCACTAATAAATTAGTGAAATCTTGCCAATGCCTTGATGTTGATTCTTCTAAATTACCTCTAAACTTAGGAAAATATTCCTTTATCTCTCTTGGAATAGAGTGTGAATAACCATGGATTTTACTAAAATCTAGAGGGTTATATATCTCCAAAGAAAAAGGTTTTCTTTGAGGATATGACTGTAGTTCACACATGAAAAAATAGCTAGTAGAAAGGGAATCCATTTGATGATACATGTTAAATCTTAACCCTCTACAACTAGCTACATAATATCCAACTTCTCTTTTCCCTTTTGAACTAGTGCCTTAAAGCACTGAATATGGGACAATGTTACCAAAACTTATTATTGAGCTTCATACAAGATATTTCAATAGAAAAATACTCGATAATTGTTGCAACCAACTCTTCTGATGATGTGGAATGTTTTGTAGAGTCGCCATCTCTTTGAAAGAGGAAAAGATCTAGTCAAGCAACAAATATCTCCTTCCAAGATCAATAGATTTTTGAGTTCTCTCCACCAGTAGAGCACCAAACTTCAAGAACACACTAGAAACATTGCAATGACCTCCTTCTTCAACCATATAGGTCCCTTTGCAAATCTCTATCTTCCTCAATGAGGAAGAGCATATTTTCAATTGCTCACCTAGAGATTTCTTCTTTTTTCCTAGCAGAGTCACCAATCTGTTGGTGGTTCTAGCTAATGGTCTGGCATCTCCTAAAGGGTAGATACTCCTTATACTTAGAGACCTAGGTCAGTGGCCAACAAATAGGATATGACTGATTGGAAAGCATCTCCTCTACACTTTAGGAGATGCTAGACCATCATTATAAAATTGCTGCCTTACAACAAGAAACCAACAAAAGAACAAAACTATCAAACTTCTTTGAAATCCCTATTGCATCATCACTACCTTAACATATGAATTGAAATAAATTACTCTACTCCTTGAACAAAATCAAACAAATCAAACATTCAAGATCAACAAATCTGATTGAGATCCCAAAAATAATCCTTGATTATATTGATTCAAAGGTAGTGAGTACAAGACTAGAGAGGATGATAGAGCTGCTACAAATATGAAGTGTGAAATGCAATGAACATTCAGGTCATCTATCATTATTAAAAAGCAAATGTTACAAAATATCCTTCCTAAGTGAAAAAATCACTATACAGACTAAGACAATGACTTACAAAAGTTTAGAGAAGATGGAACCTCAAGAAAATGTACAAAACTTTCCTTTATAGTGTAGGCATAACTCATATTTCAATTTGAAATTACTAACACTAACCAAACTAGGGTTTTGATTCAAAGCACCAAGATCAAACCACAACCCATCGAGAATTCCCCCCCAAAATGATGCAACCACTAGACTTGAATTCTCTTGACACCTCAATCACACTCTAGCAGAGTCGTTTATGAATGCAAGCATGGTACTCCTAGGAAATCCACGATCACAATTAGGAAGAACATACCTTGGAATTGATTTCATTCTTTGGAACACATCAAGGAATAAATGATGCCACTGAGCAATAAATTCTTCTTGGGAGAAGCAAAAATATGATATGTAATTGTCCTGGATCGATCCTGGTAGGTGAGAAGTAGATACGCCATAACTGCACATCCCTTTACCCGTGAACAGAGGTAGCTATCCATTAGAATTTAAATTCTAGTTGTCAGATGTGAGATGGGCAATTAAAACTAGATCCCCAACAAACTTTAAAACATCATCATCAATCTCCAACTTTAAATCTGGGCCACTCAATCATCACCTTTATAACATCACATGACTCACAACAACGATGTGAGTCATACAAAATTGCGCCAACAAGATTTCTCCACTTGGTGTCCTTCGTCATCATCCACCATTGCCACCAATGTCAACACTCACCCACATGGATGAATCTCCACTACTTTTTGCTGACCATATGAACCTTGACCAAAGTCAACCAAAAAACTTAGTGGAAAGAATAAGCGCCATCCGATCTCTTAAATCACCGCCATTGATCTCTTTGCCCTCATCATGGTGACATCACACTCCATTATTGCGTCTGCTACCTCTGTAGGTCTCACTAGAGAGAGACATCACTAGCTTGCTAACCTTGCAAGACTTTGGAGAATATTATTTTAATCACGTAGGGTTTACGGAGAGCAACTAAGATTTAGCCATGCTTTCACTTTGATATCCGTCATTCGATCAAGGGCCCACCTACATATTTAAAAGGTTAATACGCACATGCGTATAAGTCATGACTTAGAAAGGGGGCCACCTTAGGACATAAGACTTAGGGGGGATGAAAAATATTTTTGGACCATGACTTAGGAAAAGATTAAGCATTTTCAACTGGGGTGACGACCAAAAAGACAAGGTAAGGGGTCGGTGAACACACAACCGCTAAGACATAAGTCATAACTTGGAGAAGGATCTTAGGACCTTAAAAATAAAAACCTTTTTGAGGGTTTAAATGATTATAATCTTGAATTTGATTTCTGTGAGAATTGCATATATGGAAAAATTATGTTTAGTTTTATTCATGTTTTTATGAATCTAGTGGTGTTTTGGATCTTATTCATTTTGTTGTGTTTGGTCCTATTGCTGTTCCTTCAATAAAATCCATTTATTATGTTTCATTTATTGATGATTATAGTAGAAGGATATGGTTTTATTTTTTTAACAAGTAAACCTAAAGTTTTCAATTTATTTAAATAATTTAAATAAATGGTTGACTTGTAGACTATAAAGAAAATTAAATGTTTAAGGATTGATAATGGTGGTGAATTTTGATCTAATAATTTTGATAGATTTTGTAAAGATTATGGTGTTCAAAGGAAAAATAAATTTTTATTCTCCACAATAAAATGGAGTTGTAGAAAGAATGAACAAGACATTGATGGAGAAGGCTAGGATTATGCTTAGTGGTATTCAACTAGAACAAAAGTTTTTGGTTGAAGTCATAGCCACTTCTTGCTGCTTGATTAATAAGTTTCCTACATTAGCTCTTAGTTGATAAATCACCTATAGAGGTGTGGGCAGGTCACAATCCTTCTTTAAGACATCTTAGATTTTTTGGTTGCAAGGCATATGAACATGTGCTAAAGGAAAATCAAACAAAGTTGGAGAACAAGGCTCTCAAATGTATCTTCGTTGGTTACAATTATGGTCTAACATGATACAAGCTTTTGTGTCCATTGATATGTTTTGCATACACATACAACTAAGATAAAATACTCAAATAATTCTACCTCTCTTGAAAGATGATTCAATCCTTGAGTAAAATTTCACTATCCCAAGGCTTTGATTGTCAAGTCTTGATGCACTAGTTTCACTTGAAGTTCATTGTAGGCTAGTTTACAAAGGTACTTATGTGGTTAGGAGTCTCAACTAAGATGAATTATTTGAAGGAGAAAAACGGTCACAAGATTTCATCTCCAATTCACTCAAATCACAAATTATTTTGAAAGATATACAAAGATTGAAGATAACTTTGATCAATTATTTTGAAACTTTGTAGAGAGATGTAAAGAAAATAAAAAATAAAAAGGGAGAAAGAAAGGAGTTAAGAAATTAATTTCTCAATAACACTGTATGGATATACTTAAGATTCATAAATGAAAAGAATATGTAACTATTTTAAATGCTTTGTTTGAATTGTTCACAACTACACATAAATGGTACAAATCTTCAAAGGAAAAATCATGAATTTAAGAAATAGATCATAGTACACCCAAACAATGGCATGCCACTTTGATATTTAAAAGTTTGATAAGAAATCTATAATCATGTATGATTTATAATACTCATGAATTAACTGGTCTAACATTTAAAATTATTTCAAGTATACGTGCAAACAATACTACTAATCTACATGAAAGAAAACCATGAAATAAGAAAAGTATTGAATATTCTTCAATACTTGCCCCACATATATCAACAATTTCCAATACTTTTGAAATAAAAATGGACCTTTTATAGATAACAAGATGTCAAAGTTAGTTATATTATCAATGGCTCAAATTCCATCAAAAAATGAATGAACAAGATTCAAAATGAGAGAATATGCCAAAAACATAGAATATTTAAACTGTGAAGTGCATAAAATTCTTTGGAATCAACATTTTTGAACAAAATATATCCTTGAAAAATGTGTGCAATGTTGAAGGAATTACCATTGAAATACCAAAAAAATCGATGAGAGAATAGAAATT
>VDFB02133233.1:0-47684 GCA_007258455.2 Sequoia sempervirens | reverse complement strand
CCTACATGTAGAAGGGAACATCATATTATCTGATTTCAAGATAAAGGAGCAAATAAATAGAGACACAAACTACCCCTTTGACCAACAACATTCTTCTTCATACATGCATAATATATGCACATCTGTACCAAACTCCCCCGTGCTACTAGCTCCCCCTAAGAGGTAGCACACATCAATCTAGGAGAAAGGTATGACATGAATTTATCCCCCTCGGAAGATGAACCATCTATCCATCTAATTATAATGAGGGGAAACGACCCCTAGCTTCTGTCGAAGATACTCAAAAGTATTCTTTGAAAGTTCCTTTGTGAAGATATTTATAATCTGGTCCGTGGTAGGTACATACTCCATTCTGACTTCATGCTCTGCAACCTTCTCTCTCAAAAAGTGATACTAGATAGAGATATGTTTAGACTTCCCTGAATGCATTACCATATTCTTGGAAATATTAATTACACTTGTATTATCACACAATATAAGAATATGTTCATCATAAACCACCTTCACATCATTTAAAGGTCCACTTCAGCCAAAGCACCTGAGTGTAGCAATATGTTGCAACAATATATTCATCCTCTATTGTGGATAAGGACACGGAGTCCTAATTTTTACTAAACCAAGAGACAAAGTTGTCTCCCAAAAATAATGCACTTTCACTTGTACCTCTCCATTCATCCACACAACCTACCCAAACAACATCAGTATAGGCATTAAGAGAAAAATTATTGTTCATTTTATACTATAGGTCATAATTTGTAGTTCCCTTCAAATATTTGAATATTCTTTTCACAACTTGTTCATGAGATTGCTTATGATTGGCTTGAAAATTGGAAACCAAACATCAATCTTGAAACACACTGAGACATGTAGAATGTCCACACAGGCTCATATAGTTGAACTTGTATATAGACCAACTGGCACATGTACCCAAACATTTGTTTTGAAGATTAGATAGGTATCTAGAACTATCTGTAGCACACTACCATTTGAAACAATACTTGCAGACCCCCAAAACATCTAATACAATAAACTAGCATGTATTTAACAAATCTGAACATGTCCACAAGACTTGTATGGAAAAATCATCGAAGCCTTCATCATCACTTTATTCTACCAGAGCATAGGATAAATCTCTATTACTTAAATATTTTACTTTAGAAGGTGTAAAGGCTTTGAACATTTGGATATAACACCTTCACATATTGACCAACTTATCATCTAAATTGCAAGACTAAATCTTGCTCAATGGAGGGATGCAGACTAAAACACCACGACTCTGCCAAAGAGTATGCATTGTGAATGCCTTGGAAAACTTCTAAAAATTGTCTTTCCAAACCTTATATTTATGTGTGATACACCAATGTGGAATGATGAGCTAATAAAAAAATATGTACCAACCAAGCTACACACCTTCTTGCATCAAAACCTTCAACAAAGGTTCATCCTTGCACCACAAATCTGCACACCATCTATTCTGATCCAATTCTTCTTTCATATTGAAGTCTTCAACATTTGGTCAAGCATCAGGGGGCTAAAATTTTTGCAAATAAAATCTCCCCCTGAGATAATGATCTATCTCAATTTGTCTTAGAATCTTGTGTAGAGTGCACAAGTGAAGAATCACCCTTATTGTCATTTCCTTGCATTTTTTCTTCCTTCCAGACCTTTTCATTTCCCTTCCTTTGTTGATTAAGGGTTTCATCCCCCTTTTGAATTGGTGGCTTTATAAAACCACTTCTTCAACAATTTTCTTTATGTCCCATCTTATTGCATTTGTAGCACACAATGTTGTGATCTACAAAAAAATTGTTCCTCTTCATTTTAGATTTGCACTCAATAGCTTTATGACCAAATTTGTTGCAAGCATAGCAATATCCATTAAATCAAATAGCATTTTTTCTTTGAGGCACAAAGGATATTCTACCCATGTTATCATTCCTTCTTTGTCTAATTCTACAATCAACATCCTTATGCCCAAATTTATTGCAAGAATAACACTGAACATGAAATGATTGAGAGTTCATAGCATTGTACCTTGGAGGCCTAAATGAATTCTAACTCATCTTGATTTTACACTCAACTACCTTATGACTAAACTTATTGCAAGCATACCAATTACCATTGAACTTGATGGGAGCATATTTCTTGGGGAAAGGATTTCTGAAGTTCCTTTTCTTGTTCCAGATAGGAATGAATCCTCCTTCTTTCTTGCTATTTGGATTTTTCTTTGCATCTCTAGAGAATGTATCCTTAGTTTTTTTAGTGTAGGCTTTCTCCTCCCTTGTTTCAGGTATTCCTTCTTTGAAGTTATCATACAAGTTTGAAGATGCATTGTTCATATGAATTTTCCCTTTTTCAAAACCAAGTCCAGATTTCTCTTTAGATGGATTTTGAGAGTTAATCAACTCATCAAGAATTACATAATATCCTATCAATTCTAGTCCCTTGTTAATTTTCTCTTTCTCTTTTTCAAGTTCTTTTCTAAAAGATACAATCTATTCCTCAATGTTTAAAAATTCAATAATTTTATCATTGGTATTTAAGGAATCCTTAATCCTCTTGCCTTCTTCAACTTTGACTTTTAAAATTGAGATCACATCTTCAACTTCTTTGATTTTAGTCTTGCATCCATTTCCTCCTCCTATTTGAGCTTTCATTTTTCCAATCTCTTATTTTGATTCTTTGGCTTTTGCCTTTAATTTGTCAATTGTCTCTTTTGATTTTTCCAACATGCACTCATATTTGACATTTTGCAATCTTGCTTCATCCAAATCTTTAAGACAAGACCAAAGTTCTTCAAAATCAACTTCACAATTATCTGGATTGAAGTCTCAACCTTCAATTTCCATTGACTCTAGATCCAATTCATAAGAAAACATATCTTCATCACACAAAGAGCCAAACTTCTTAAAATTCTCAACATCACACTATTTTTCACTAGATTCCAAAGCCATAAAAAGGGTTCCATTATCTGAATCAAATGTTATCCTCATCTTTTGAGGAACAACTGCTTTCCACGAAATAGAAACTCTTTCTAATCTTATCATTGTTGTTACTATTTTTAGATTCTTCATAAGGACATTTACATGCTAAATGAACAATTCTTCTACAATTAAAACACTTGAAAGGTAACTTACCTTTGTATTTGTCGGTGCCTTTCTTCAATCTTCTCACAAAGTTTGCTTCAACATCATCAAATTCATCATCCTGAGGAGCTACTTAATCTTCTATATTTTTACTATTTTTGAATGTTTCTTCCTTCTTTGAAACATCTTTGTCAAATTGTCTCATTTCAAAAGTTGTGATGACACAAAAAATTTCATCTACAAAGTACTTATCCAAATCCTTGGATTCTTCAATAGAAAACACCTTATGATTATAATCTTTAGGAAGTATTTCTTAGAACCTTCTTCACAATCTCATCTTCTTTTACTACGCCACCAAGTTCAAAGATTCTATAGACAACTTCTTATACCTAGAGCATATAACTTCCAATGTCTTCATCTTTTGTCATCTTTAGAGTCTCAAATTTTCTCTTGAAAATCTGCATCTTGGCTTGCTTCACTTTTGTATCCCCTTTATAGACGTTGTTGATATTTTCCAAAACATCTTTAGTAGAACTAAAATTCATCATTTTCAAAAGCTCTAAATCAGCCAATCCACACAAGAGAGAATTCTTAGCTTTTGCATTGCATTCAATATAATTTGATTTCATCTGGATCTATTGGGAGAGTAACATGGGCAACATATCCATCCTTGATTGATTACCACACACCAAACCCTAGATATTTTAGCTGGCCTTCCATTCTCAATTTTCAAAATACATAATTAGTCCCATCAAATCTAGGACCCTTGTATGAACCATCACATGCCATCCTAGATCTTTGCCTCAAGTTGTTAATATTTTTTTTGAGGAACCTGGCTTTGATACCAATTGTTGAACACACTCAGAGACTAAGAGGGGGGGTGAATCAGTCTCATAAAAAACTTAATCCCTTTTGAAACTCAAATCTTTCAGCACAATACAACCTTCTTTATCAAAACCTTTAAATAGAATAGTAATAGAGAGGGATATAATAGTTTGAATCTTAAGCAACTTCAACAATCCTTAGCAAAGAAAGATATAACAATTCTACTTTTAACCAGATCAACAACAAAGAAAGATGAAGAAAAGAACACACATGCACAAGAGAACACTAGATTTATGTGGAAAAAATAATGAGGGAAAAACCATGGTGAGAGTTATCTCATAATATAAAGGCTCACTACCGAAAAGGATTTGCAGACCAAGGCGCAAAACCTTAGCACAAGATACAAAGGACTTGCTGAACTAAAGCTAAAAAAAAATTAGGGGCAAGATATAAGGACCTGGTGAGATTCACTATCTCGAAGTAGGATACAAAGATTTAGAGAATTATTACAATGTTTGCCAACATAACACTTTTCTTACTAAGGCGTTATAGCACATTTGATTCTATCTTTCACACATCCACACTTATTTTGTGAGATTTTTAAATATAATCCACACTTTCTTGTTCACACACTTGTACACTTCTCCACATTGTTGCATCTGAAATGATCTTACATTTATAACCATCACAACACTTCAAAACTTCAATTAGGTTGACCACGAAGAAGATAAAAAATGAATTCAACAAGTTGGCCACTAAATCATGATGTAGTCATATCTTAAAGATAGAGAGGACCAAAAGAAAACTTAATACATCTTCCAATGTGATCCAAAACAATTCACATGCTGGAACACATCAATCTAAGTCGACATCAAGGAAATGTGTAGATGAAACGTGAAGCCCATAACCAATCAGCCCAAAAACATACTTCTTATTGAATTGAATCAATGTGGTTCTAACCAAGATAAGTCAAGACCTAAAAAAATATTAACACATCTTCAATTGTTGGCGTAGACCACCAAGCACACAATGCAAGAAAAAGAACAAGCCTTGTTGGGCAGATATCCATAAATAACTCAGATATCCAAAACAAGACACAATGCAACACCAAGGTAGCCAATCAACAACATGCAGATCACATGGGGATATTCCATGAACATCCAACAACATTTTTAGAAACTTCTTAATACTTCCATGCCACTAGCAACCACCACAAACCAAGAAAAAACATAATACTTCATCCCCAAAACAATAAATGCTCAATCCTTAGTTATAACATTAACAAATCAACTTGCAGAACACTTTAGTGCATGAAATTGGAACTGCGATACTGCACAAAGGTTGAGAACACATTCACCAAGCTGCAGGAGCAGAGACATCAATACAAAGAGATGTAGAGAAATGTGAAGTATTTTTTGGACTAGTCCAGACAACCAACAACATTGCTAACCTTTTGCAATTCATAGAAATATCCTCAATAATGCTGGTGACCTGAAAAGATAGGAGTGCACAACATCCATGGAACACATAATTTGAACCCCAAAATGCAAGACCATATCTTCAATAGTGGAGGAATTCAGAGCATTCTCCTAAATAGACTTCAAAGAAACTTTGTGCACTAGAAACACTTAAGTAACTTATGGAGTCCATAACTTTCTTTCAGCAACACATGCTTCATCAGGAACATCAGGAGAGGGAATAAGACATACTGTAGACCTTCAACAACATCTCTCCACAATCAACAACACTTCTAATCCTCATCTTAATATATCATTATGCAACCAACTCTGTTGATAGAAATCATACTCAAATTCTTTGATTATCATCAAACAATGCATGACATCCAACCATGAAATTCAAAAATAGCACCATACATCAATGTTGGCCCAAACTAAATGTCATCAGCAATAACAATTAATTCCGACAATCTTCCTCATTTCTCAAGTGCAAGCAATAATGACAACCACAAATAATTCATCAAGTGTTGTCATCAGCCACTGACAACAAGCTCATCAACCACTTCCAAACATATAACAATCTTAGTGATCAAGTGTTGACATCAACAACTATCATCAATCTCACAAACATATGGAAAACAATAATCAATGTTGACATCAATGATAACCACTGACATCCATCTTACACAATTCTCCTCAAGTGTTGACATCAATAACAACAATGAAGGAGGAAATTGAATAAGATCATTGTGGTTCAATTTTATCAGATGCTTTTGTTATACTCTCAAATCTGCACCCCTGCTAAGTTGTAAAACTTAGCAATTTGGAGCAACATGGGAACACTCCTAAGCTATGGGTCACCTAAACTTGGAGTGGACCTCCAGATAAGGCTGGATCCTAAATGGTAATCACCTAAACTATTTCTTGTTGGGAAAAGGGGAGAAAGAAACATAAAAAGAAAACTAAACCCTAATGGTGATGCACCAAAATGATCCCAAGCATAATACTACTACTTTTACACACAAGAATGATCAACAACTTAAATAGTGGCTTACACAACTCAAATCCTCATATGTCTTTGCATCAATGCTTCATAACTAGGCTAAAAATGTCAAGGAAAACATCTAGAAGGAAGTAAAAAAATAGCTTCACAACTTAGACTCTCTCCTAAACAAGCTCAACATAGGTTATGACCTACAATAGTCCATATTAACTAAATAAAGGAAAAGAAAATAGGACAAAATCAAAGGGAAAATAGTTCCACCATAAGATTTCATTTGAAACCATTTTAAATGCTTTCACAATAAAACAACAAATGAGAAGGTAAAATAGATTGAATTATTGAACAAAAGGTGTTACAACTCCTATACATGCTTGTAAATGAGTCCCAATGCTATCTCCTATTGAAAGAGCTCCAAAAATAAGCTACAATGCATGCTGGAAAAAGAAAAAATTAACTCCAAAACTTATGTCTGAATTTACTTATGCATTTTTGAAAAAACTTCCCCACACATGTCTTTCTAGAAACTTATGGTCAGATGCAGCAGAAAGGCCAAAAAAGAAGCTTCCAAAACTCCTCCAAAATGCCTCCAAAGTGAATAAAAGTCAAGCTATGACCCAACCATACCAAAAGCATGACAAAACTGCCTCCAAATGGTCTCATTCCCTCCAAAACTTAGTCAAAGACAACCCACACCTTCCACATGTTGGTCAATCATCTCCAAATTCTCCACATGCCTCCAAACTGTTTGACTCACACTCTTGGTGTGTTTGTAAAAGCATAAAGACCTTTTGCATTTAAAATAACACTTTGACTAAGTGATTTATAATAACATCACTTAATCAAAATGTTTTACATTTCAAAATAAATGCAAAATAACAAGGCCCTACTATTCTTTGAAACTCAATGTACCAAACACACACTTCATTATTTTGCATTATGAATAACATCAAATAAAGTGATTTATACATACATCACTTAAATAATGTTTTAAAATTTTCAAAACAAATGCAAAATAACAATAATTGTCTCGACCTATGTCTTGAAGACAATGCAAAAAGATAAGTGATCAAAGGGGGAAAACCCTAATCACTTAACACATACACTATGAGGGGAATTAATAACATTGCAAAGTTTTTAAAAGATAGGAAAAAAATTCCTAAGTGTGGTGGCATAAACCTAGGGTAAGAAAACCTAAAACAAAACCCGGCCAAAGCCTACTTGACATTTCATTTTTGCATAGCAACTTTCTAGATACCTGAGGGCGCTGCAATAGGGTTTCGCCTGGAAGCTGCATCTGGAGATTTCATGGAGTTTTCTAGGTAACGAGATTTTTGGAGCCACATATGGTAAGCATTTTATTTACAGAAAATATACCTTGTTCTTTCATTGTTTGCAAATAAATGCCATTTTTCAAACTCCATTTTTGGGAAAAATAATGAGAATGTTTGATTCTTTCCTGCATTGCCATGTTTTTCCATGTAAATACTCATAGATTACATTATTGTGCATTTTACTTGGCATTTCTATAGAAAAATTTCTCATTTTGAGCCTATCCTTACAAAAAAAATTTATATCATCAGCATTTACTCTCCTTTCTGTAGAAGAAATTTGTTCATTTCGAGCCCTTATTTTTCAAAACTTATGTGTATTTCATGAAATTTCTATATTTTTCTATTCCAATAATCACCTCTACTATAATACGACCATGCAAGATTATAATATGAATGAGATTTCATGAGAGGGTGATCAATTAAAACAAGATCTATCTCAGCCAACTGTGCCACAAGAAAATGTTGCCCAATGAAGAAAAAATGGTTTGCAAAAAGATTCAATGCTATTGCATAGTAAAGGTGTAATTTGAAGACTCTATGCATCTTTTCCATTCCTTCATGAACACTACATTTCCTCTTGAAAACCCTTGTAGCCTTTTGTCTGAAAGACCCTCCATGACCGCCATGGTCATAGCCTATCACATCTGTTGTATCTTCTCCATCACTCTTGAAAATGTAAAGTGTATGACTATCATGCTATAAGATCTTCCTACCATTGAGCTACAAAAGTCTTATGAACACTGTGAACTCCATAATTCCATGTCTAAAATTCCTTATTAGCCTTAATAGGAATGAATTGTCTCATATCGATATGACTGTGACCTCATTATAATAGTCATGTACAACTTCCAAGCCATGAATGTTACTATCACTTTACCTTGTAATATCATGCAATGAGTAGAGTCTTATTATCATTGTGATTGTAACAATCATATTTTTGTCTTCTATTCATTGTCATTGCTCTTTGGAATAACACTATCATATTGTCTTACCACTGGAACTTGCATGATACTATGACTATACATACTCTTGTTGTGAGTGATATCAAATGACTGTCAATTTGTATCCCCCATTGACTATGTCCATCCTGTTTTGTCATTTTGGGGCTTGAGATTCTTGAACTTAATACACAGCTCCAACCACTACTACTGCAATATGTACTCATGCTATTTAGGAATATGGCTATATTTAATTTATGCTTGGCATTTTTGTGGCTTGTATTCATGCCACTTATAGGCACTATGAGGATTCCATCACTATGAGTTGTGATCACTCCATACTCTAGAAATTTTCATAAAACATAACCTCCTACTATGATGATTATCCCTTTCACAAACACTCTTAGCAATGACTGCTCCAAGATGATATTTTGACTATTGTTAGTCTCTTCTCATTATAGATTGCCATCTTGACAATTCCCATGACTGTTCCTGCAATGTGTTGCATTGTGATTACTCATTACATGACATTGTCCATTGTTTGTGTGTTGATTATGTTTTGTGACTATCATCAACTTCATGGAATAGGCTCTGTTATCCTTGATCTAGCATTTATCCATGATACATGGCACCTATGTTTCTTGTGAATTTGTGAGCATGTATCACCAATGCCAAACTCACTGTCTCCTTCAAAACACATTGATATTGGGACCAAAACTCAAAAATGTTGCATCCTATAAACCTATCATCTCAGCCAAGAGATCATAACCATGTTACATCTTACACAAATAGAAAGCAACATAAAATATATAACAATATCTGGAAAAAGGAAATCATATTGCATTTGCTCAAACAACTTAAGGCAACTTCAAACCTCCCATCATGATTACATGATTGCCTTGTTCATATAGCATCTTGTAAAGAGGACAGGAAATCCAAATGTGACCTCCCTCTATTGATGAATGCATATTGTATAGGGAACTATCCTTCATTCTTAGAGAAACTTATCACTACATTAAATTGTGGATGCTCTATTTTTCCATGACACTGATATTTATATATTCTTTTGTTGTCTTGAATGCTTTCTTACCTCAAACAATTATTTTCACTGCTCCACTACATCTATGTTAGCTCCTGATAGCTCCTGGCAAGCTAAGCTAACTCATTGACTTGCATTGTTTTGAGTTTCTTCCCCATTTCCAATTATGTTTTGAGTTAGTTGTATTAGCCATGCCTTGTGCCTCTAGGTTATGTCCTCTATGATCCATCAATAAAACTCCATATCTAGAATCAAATAAAGCTCCACTTGTCATCTGTGTTTTAGTCTTCATATCTCTTCTTGTCAAAGGCAACAATTTTACACCATTTGATTTATGTTCTGTGTCTGATTTATTGGGTTCCATGTGCCAATCCTATTATGTATTTTTACTATTATCACAGAAATCATCTATTTCTTGGGAAGAGAAAAATTGTCGTCCTCCTTGAATGATTGTTGTCCTTTCTCTCATTTACTTCTTTACTAACCCTTGAAAATGATGACAATGAATACACAATGCATATCACTGTTTAACTTGAATTTGGATCCACTTAAAAAGATTGAAAGACATATCCAGTAGAGATATATTTCCAAGAAGATATGACTGCCCCCAGATGACAACATGATGGAAGCCTATTGTTCGATTCATTGTGAAAAGATGAAGATTAATCTTTCTTGATAATTCACATAGTTTTTGTTGCATCTTTTGAATCTGATAATGAAATTTGATCAAATGGTATGATTTCCATATTGATTTAATGCATCAAGAATAGGTTTATCATTAATTTGATCAAGTTGCTCAATTTGCTTACATTCCTACCCCTCTTAAAACACAAGAGGGAAGCATGTTGGGCTCAACCCTCATGGGAGCCACATTTTACTCTACATGTTGTAACCAAATGAAACAAAATAGTAACAAAGACCTGACCTATACCTCCACAATGAGAAAACATGTTAGATAAACAGAGCATATGATAGTTGTGTTTGATAACTCTCTTGTTTTCTTGGACATCTATGATATGCTAGCTATTTTAATGTTTATAAGGACCAAATTTTACGTTTATGGATGTTTTCCTATGTACTGATTGGTGATCCTTCATTTCTCTAACCCACTCTCTTCTCACAAGTGCAGGAAACCTTGGAGTAGCAGGGAGCAAGCAACAACTGGAGGCTAGATGGGCAGGAGGACTGAAGCTAATACAAGGAAACTCAACCGGGATTTGTCATTCAAGAAATGACATGTCCCCTTTCTTTACATATGCATTTTCTTTTATCTGTAAATGTATATTTTTTTCTTTATATGCATTAAAATAGTCAATCCCTCAACTTGTGAGGGACACTATACACTTATGATTATTAAAAAAGACTACCTTTTGCAAAAAAAAAAATCTCTCTCTTCTCTATTGTATGCATTTGCAAAAATGTAATAATGTAATCTTTTGATAATTTCTTTTATGCACATGGATGAAACTTAGCATAAACTAATATGTACCTTTCAGCTTCACTCTATAAAAACATAACATCCCTACCTAATTTAGTTGGGAGAAAAATTAGGTAACATTTTTGGCGACATCTATATGTTTGCCTGCTAAACATTTGACCAGTTGCCTGAAGCTTATCTATTGGGCACAAAGTTAATAGGAAACTTAAACAAGACTTGAAAACAACGTATGGCACCTTGGAAACTTATTGCAACACATCAAAACACTCAAAGAAAACTAACTAACTGTGCAAAATAGTACTTAGAGGAAAGAAAAATTGAACTGAAACCTATTCTAACCTACTCTAACTAGCAAAGAAGTTGGTCAAACAAACCCATTAATAGGTTGATTGAAATAGTTACCCCTCATTATTAGTAAATGCAATGTTTCAAATGGTTATAGAAAACCAAGAGAAGATGAAGGATAGATACAAACCCAGTAAAAATTTGTAAAACCTCTTGAAGAATATAGGTAAACTTACTTATCCTTGTTGTACATGCACACTGCTATTTTGAAATGGACAAGTGAGCTACGTCCATTCATCTCTTTCTGAAACTTCATGTTTAGATTCATCTTGTAATGGGATCTCATGCTTGGGTGCAACCATGAATGATATTATGATGTCGGCTTCAATTCTAGAAAGGTGCCTAAATGGACATCCCCTGGAGATGAAAAACTTAGAACTCTTCATGCTAGTTTCATGCTTATGAGCCACTTCTTCAACCACACCTTGCTGGTTAGAATGAGTTAGCTCATGTGATTCAAATGAAAGCATGGTTGCTTGTTCTACTTGATTATGCTCGTCACAAATTTTAGACTTAGACAGTGATGGCTTGGCATCAAGCTTTGAGCAAAATTCTTCTAATATGCTTGAGAACATATCTTCATCTAGCTCATAATTAGTTACCTCATGCATAACATGTTCTTCTTCAACTTTATGACAATTCTCAAAACTCATACCTCTAAAAGTAATGTCTTAATTCACATTTTGTTCCATTTGACCAACATGCTCATGCATACCAACCTCCTTACCTTTTGAGACAAGGTTGTCCCCATTTGCTTCTTAATGGACCAACACCCTATCAAAGTGAGCCTCATCCCCTTGCTCTTCAAAACTTGATAATGATGTTAGTACAAGCATGGTGTCTTCATCATCATCAACATACAATGGAAGCTCATTAAACATATCAATCATTATCTCATTACTCTGCTCAAAACTAGGCACCAATGTTAGTATGCCTATGTTATCCTCATTCTCATCCACAAAGGTAGTAAACTCTTCAAGCACAATAGCTAGGACCCTCTTTACACAATCCAAGTTTGAGCAAAAATATTCCAACTCATCCCAAAATGAAACTTCACCACATTCTTCTTGCTTATCTTCACTTGATTCAACCAAACTAGGCAGCTCAACAAAAAAATATGTTAGAACCTCATGTTCAACACTCATTTTTTGTTTACTACCCTACTGTCCTAACTGGTTTTGCTTGTCAATCATTTGTAACAGCTCTGATTTTTCATTTTGGACCCCATGCACAAGTGTATCTACAACAAAATGCTCTTCCTCTACCTCAAAATCTTCTTTTGTATCCTTACTGTGCTGACTTTGGAATTGAAAAGACTACTCTTGAGGGATGATGGATTGATTTTTCTCAAGTATAGGCTCTTGCAAAGAGTCATTACTCCTAAAACTTGGAATTTCAAATCTAACAGGCTTAAGAGGTTTGCCTTGTTTGAAGCTTGGAATATTGAACTTGGAAACTTGTTCTTCAAAAAAAGGATTTGGGAAGGTAATAGGTGATTGGGCTTCCATCTTTTGTACTTGATCAAGCATTGCTTTCATTTTCTCCTCTTTCTCAACTACTTCTCTTTCAACAGCCTCATCATATTGCTCTCCTTAAAACTCCTTCTTGGCTACAATTTGCATGTTCAAGCATTCTTCCTCATACACCCTTCTATCCTATGACTCCTGCTGATAACAAGAAATCTGATAGGACAACTCCTCTTGCTACATGATATGTTGTATTTCTCTATCTATTTCTAAAATTTTCCTTTGGAAATCCAAAAACCAACTCTTAGTGCTACCCAAATCGGTATCATTTTGGGACTAACTAGGGAGGTTGCATGTCTGATTCATAGCATAATGGGTTTCAAAAGGCTGACTATAGGCATGAGTAGGATTCCAAGAAGCTTGAGTAGGGGTGGGTGGGTGGTAAGCATGATGATAATTTTGATAACTTGATGTTCGTGGGTTATTTGGGACAAAACCAACATTATATCCTGCTTGGTATGGTTGATAACAAGATACATGGGGAACACTTTCATGGAACAGAGAATGGTAAGCCATGTTTCTATGAAAGTTTGATATTCTGAAACATTCAAAGAGCTGAAAAGTAAGGAAAAATCATATTTTCTTTGGAACATACTGGAACACTTGAACTGCTAAAACCAGTAAAAAATTCTCTTAGTTGCCAGGTATGTATTTGAAACACCTCAAAAGTTGATAATCAACTATTTTACACACCAAACAACAATAGAAAAATATATAAAATGGACTAAGAAATAGTTCATAGTCCCACCGAGTGTGCCAAAATTGTTATACTCTCAAATTTTCACCCCTGTTAAGTTGCAAAACTTAGCAATTTGGAGCAACATGGGAACACTCCTAGGTTGTGGGTCACCTAAACTTGGAGTGGACCTCCAGATAAGGCTAGCTCCTAAATGGTAATCACCTAAACTATTTCTTGTTGGAAAAAGGGAAGAAAGAAAAATAAAAATAAAACTAAACCCCTATGGTGATGCACCAAAATGATCCCAATAATTATACTGATGCTTTTACACACAAGAATGATAAACAACTTAAATAGTGGCTTACATAACTCAAATCCTCATATGTCTTTGCATCAGTGCTTCATAACTAGGCTAAAAATGTAAGGATAACATCTAGAAGGAAGTAAAAAATAAGTTTCACAACTTAGACTCTCTCCTAAACTAGCTCAACACAGGTTATGACTTGCAATAGTCCATATTAACTGCATAAAGGAAAAGAAAAAAGGACAAAATCAAAGGGAAAATTGTTCTGCCATAAGAGTTCATCAAGCATTTTAAATGCTTTCACAATAAAATAGAAAATGAGAAGGTAAAATAGATTAACTTATTGATCAAAAGGTGTTACAACTATTGTACATGCTTGTAAATGAGTCACAATGCTATCTCCTATGGAAAGAGCTCCAAAAATAAGCTACAATGCATGCTAGAAAAAGAAAGAATTAACTCCAAAACTTCTATCAGAAGTTACTTATGCATTTTTGAATAAACTTCCCAACACATGTCTTTCTAGAAACTTTTGATCGGATGCTGCAGAAAGGCCAAAAAAGAAGCTTCCAAAACTCCTCCAAAATGCCTCCAAAGTGAATAAAAGTCAAGCTATGACCCAACCATACCAAAATCATGACAAAACTGCCTCCAAATGGTCTCATTCCCTCCAAAACTCAGTCAAAGATAACCCACACCTTCCACATGTTGGTCAATCATCTCCAAATTCTCCACATGCCTCCAAACTGTTTGACTCACACTCTTGGTGTGTTTGTAAAAGCATAAAGACCTTCTTTTACATTTAAAATAACACTTTGACTGAGTGATTTATAATAACATCACTTAATCAAAATGTTTTACATTTCAAAATAAATGCAGAATAACAAGGCCCTACTATTCTTTGAAACTTAATGTAGCAAACACACACTTCATTATTTTGCATTATGAATAACATCAAATAAAGTGATTTATAGATACATCACTTAGATAATGTTTTACAATTTTCAAAAAAAATGCAAAATAACAATAATTGTCTCGACCTATGTCTTGAAGACAATGCAAAAAGATAAGTGATCAAAGGGGGAAAACCCTAATCACTTAACACATACACTATGAGGGGAATTAATAACACTGCAAAGTTTTTAAAAGATAGGAAAAAAATTCCTAAGTGTGGTGGCATAAACCTAGGGTAAGAAACCCTAAAACAAAACCTGGCCAAGCATACTTGACATTTCATTTTTGCACAACAACTTTCTAGATACCTGAGGGCGCCGCCATAGGGTTTCACCTGGAAGTTGCATCTGGATATTTCATGGAGTTTTCTAGGTAAAGAGATTGTTGGAGCCACACATGGTAAGCATTTTCTTTATAGAAAATATACCTTGTTCTTTCATTGTCTGCAAATAACTTCCCTTTTTCAAACTCCATTTTTGGGAAAAATAATGAGAATGTTTATTTCCTGCATAGCTGCATTTTTCCATGTAAATACTCACATATTACATTATTGTGCATTTTACTTGGCATTTCTGTAGAAAAATTGCTCATTTCGAGCCTATACTTGCACAAAAAGAAAATATATCATCAATATTTACTTTCCTTTATGTAGAAGAAATTTGTTCATTTCAAGCCCTATTTTTTCAAAACTTTTGTGTATTTCTTGAAATTTCCATATTTTTCCATGCCAATAATCACCTTTTCTATAATACGACTGTGCAAGATTATAATATGAATGAGATTTCATGAGAGGGTGGTTAATTAAAAAAAGAGCTATCTCAGCCAACTATGCCACAAGAAAATGTTTCCCAATGAAGAAAAAATGTTTTGCAAAAAGATTTAATGCTATTGCATAGTACGGGTGTAATTTGAAGACTCTATGCATCTTTTCCATTCCTTCATGAACACTACCTTTCCTCTTGAAAACCCCTGCAACCTTTTTTCTAACAGACCCTCCATGACTGCCATGGTCATAGCCTATCACATCTATTTTATCTTCTCCATCACTCTTGAAAATGTAAATTGTATGACTATCATGCTATAAGATCTTCATACCACTAAACTACAAGGTCTTATGAACACTGTGAACTGCATCATTCCATGTCTAAAATGGCTTATTGGCACCTTAATAGGACTAAATTGTCTCATATCAATATGATTGTGACCTCATTATAATAGTCCTTTGTAGCCTCAAATCCATGATTGTTACTATCACTTTACCTTGTAATATCATGCAATGAGTAGAGTCTTATTACCATTGTGATTGTAACAGTCATATTTTTATCTTCTATTCATTGTTATCGCTCTTTGGAATAACACTATTGTGTCATCTTACCACTAGCACCTACATGATACTATGACTGTACATACTCTTGTTGTGAGTGATATCAAATGACTGACAATTTGTATCCCTCATTGATTGTGTCCATCCTATTTTATCATTTTGGGGCTTGAAATTCTTGAACTTAATACATAGCTCCAACCACTACTACTGCAATATTTACTCATGCTATTGAGGAACAAGGTTGTATTTAATTTATGCTTGGCCTTTATGTGGCTTGTATTCATGATACTTATAGGCACTATGAGGAATCCATCACTATGGGTTGTGATCACTCCATACTCTTGAAATTTTCATAAAACATAACCTTCTTCTATGATGAATGTCCCTTTCACAAACACTCTTAACAATGACTTCTCCAAGATGATTTTTGGACTACTGTTAGTCTCTACTCATTATAGATTGCCATCTTGAAAATTCCCATGACTGTCCCTACAATGTGTTGCATTGTGATTACTCATTACATGACATTTTCCATTGTTTGTGTGTTGATTATGTTCTATGACTGTCATCAACTTCATGGAACATGCTCTATTATCATTGATAGCATTTCTCCATGATACATGACACCTATGTTTCCTGTGAATTTGTGAGCATGTATCACCAGTTTCAAACTCACTGTCTCCTTCAAAACACATTGATATTGGGACCAACACTCAAAATTTTTGCATCCTATACAGCCTATCATCTCAGCCAAGAGTTCATAACCATGTATCTTACACAAACAAAAAACAACATAAAATATATAACAATATCTGGAAAAAGGAAATCATATTGCATTTTCTCAAACAACTTAAGGCGGCTTCAAACCTCCCATCATGATTGCATGACTGCCTTTTTCATATAGCATCTTGTAAAGAGGACAAGAAATCTAAGTGTGGCCTTCCTCTGTTGATGAATGCATATTGTATAGGGAACTTTCCTTCATTCTTAGATAATTTTATCACTGCATTAAATTGTGGATGCTCTGTTTTTCCATGACATTGATATTTATATGCCTTTGTTGTCTTGAATGCTTTATTATCTCAAACAATGCTTTGCACTGCTCCACTACAACTATGTTAGCCCCTGATAGCTTGTGATAGGACTTGATAGATCCTTGCAAGCTAAGCTAGCTCATTGAATTGCATTGATTTGAGTTTCTTCCTGATTGCCAATTAGGTTTTGAGTTAGTTGTATTAGCCATTCCTTGTGCCTCTAGGTTATGTCCTTTTTGATCCATCAATATAACTCCATATCGAGAATCAAATAAAGGTCCACTTGTCATCTATGTTTCAGTCTTCATATCTCTTCCAGTCAAAGGCAACAATTCTACACCATCTGATTTCTATTCCATGTCTAATTTATTGGGTTCCATTTGCCAATTTTGTTGTGTATTTTTATTATTATCACAGAAATCATATGTTTCTTGGGAATAGACAAATTGTCTTCCTCCTTGAATGCTTTTTTTCCTTGCTCTTATTTCCTTCTTTACTGACCCTTGAAAATGATGATAATGAATACACAACTCATATCACTATTTAACTTGACTTTGGATCCTCTTAAGAAGATTGAAAGAAATATCTAGTAGAGTAAGATTTCCAAGAAGAAATGACTGCCCCCAGATAACAATATGATGGAAGCCTATCGTTCGGTTCATTGTGAAAAGATGAAGAGTAATATTTCTTGATAATTCACACAGTTTTTGTTGCATCTTTTGAATCTAATAATGAAAGTTGATCAAATGGTATGATTTCTATATTGATTTAATCCATCAAGAATAGGTTTATCATTAATTTGATCAAGTTGCTCAATTTTCTTACATTTCTACCCCCCTTAAAATACAAGATGGAATCATGTTGGGCTCAACCCTCATGGGAGCCACATTTTAATCCACATGTTGTAACCAGATGAAATAAAATAGTAACAAAGATATGACCTATACCTGCACAATGAGAAAACATGTTAGATAAACAGAGCATATGATAGATGTGTATGATAACTCTCTTTTTTTCTTGGAAATCTATGATATGATATTTATTTTAATGTTTATAAGGATTAGATTATACGTTTATGGATGTTTGTCTATGTATTGATTGGTAATCCTACATTTCTCTAACCCACTCTCTTCTCACAAATTCAGGAAACCTTGAAGCAGCAGGGGGATAGCAACAACTTGAGGCTAGATGGGTAGGAGGGATGAAGCTAATGCAAGGAAACTCAACCAGGATTCGTCATTCAGGAAATGGCAGTTCCCCTTTCTTTACATATGCATTTCCTTTTATCTATATATGTATAGTTTTTTCTTTATATGCATTAAAATAGTCAGTCCCTTGACTTGTGAGGGACATTATACACTTATGATTATCAATAAAGACTACCTTTTCCAAAAAATGTTTCACTCTCTTCTATGTTGTATGCATTTGCAAAAATGTAATAATGCAATATTTTGATAATCTCTTTTATGCACATGGATGAAACTTAGAAAAAAATGATATGTACCTTTCAACTTCACTCTATAAAAATATAACATCCCTACCTAATTTAGCTAGGTGAAAAATTAGGTAACAGCTTACTCATGTCATGATGATTATATAACGAGTACACCACTTGGCAAGGATACCAAAGATCTAATGGTTGAGTCACCAATCAGTAATCAATAGTCTATTCCTTCTTAGAATGATTTGCACATATAAGAAGATCAACTTCATGAAGCATACTTAGGAAGATATTCCAGATTAGTAATAAAATAATTTAGTCATCTTGATGTAGAGGAGACATTTTTTTATTTTCTTAATGAGCTATAGAATTATGATGACATAGGACAATTTAATGTTTCTATAATCAATGATAGTGAAAAAACATTATTTGAATCCCAGGTTGTTGAAGCAGTTCAAGTCCTATATGAGAAAGAGGATTCCATGGTAGAATACAATAGAGATGAATGTGAAAAAATGTAAGCTTTGAATGAATATTCCAATGTGCAACAATACAAGGATTCCAAGAATCCTAATGGTGATTTTTGTCAAATGTCAATGCACGAGTTGTGGGGAGAAGAGGTACATAGGGAGGAAGCCTTGGAAAATTTTATTATGAGCAATGTGTCATGCCAATCATAAATTACAACAGGTAGTTTTTTTTCCTTGCTAGATTATGATTTTCTTTTACATTCAAATGATTTAGCAAGATAGATTCATGCCTGTCATGTTTTTATAATATAGAGTCTTGATGTATCAAAAGGTTCACATGCAAGGAATTAGAAAGGATGTCGATATATCTTTTGAAGTCAATGATCAAGTACAGATGTAAAATGTAGAATGTCAACATGTTGCTATGGATCTGTCAGGAAGTGAATCGATTGGGGTTGTTAATTACAAGAATATTCCTAAAAAATATCAATAGAGTTGTCTTCTCAGCCTTATACATACTACAAACCTGGTAAAATGTTTAATGAAATTGAAAATTTTAGTCTTTTACATGGTATATTGCAATGTAATTATGACTCACAGATCCATGATGGAAGAGGGATTCTATGTCATGAATTATGTCCTCCTAAAGCTATAAGTGTAGGACTAGATAACAAACGAGTTGCAAACAACCAAATAATACTGCCTATGTAAGAAGCTACCTAGCTTGTGTCTCTCCTTGTTCTCATCAATAGTTACGCTTATCAGTTTTACTATGGGAATCTAGGAAGTAGAACATGCTTGTGGATTGATCACGGACTTAATGAATTGCCTTAGTTGCTAATTTTTCCTGCTTATGTTGTTAAGTTTGAAAATTACAATATGGGAACTTATTTTTTTGAATACAAGGATGAATTCACAAGAATTAGGACTATGACCATTTCCTTATTACCTATACATGCATTAAGGAATCATATGGGAGAAGGTGTTAGTTTTCCTTGTTTGAATATATTTTTTCTAGAGAGTCTTTTGTACATAGCCGAGTTTGAATAAAGTTATCTTAGGTTTGGTTTTTCTTATTTTTTGTGGTTTGGTCTAGGGGTTTTCTTTTTTCTTTTGAAGTGTTTTGCAAGTTCAACAACAATTTAATTATCTAGAATTTTTTTAATTATTTCTTTGAAAATCTTTAATCATGTTTCTATGAATAGTTGGTGAAAGTCTCTTATTATGGTCAGATGATTTGGACATTTGATTTTTTACATATTTTAAGAATTATGAGGTTCCTATGGGTTTCTTTGTGAGGTCATGTTAAGTGAAAAATATTAAGTTTTTGCTTCAATGCCACTGTGATTCTCAGCCTTTAAATGTCAAGCTTCACTGCTTGCAAGTTGAAAGTGAAAATCAAAATAAAATCAAAAGCAAGAAAAAGAAAAGTTTGAAGAAAATGAAAAATTAAATAAATTCAACTTTCAGGGGGATTCAAATATCTCTACCGAGGCTATAGATTCCCAACCAATAGTAGAGCTATGTTCAAGAGAATCAAAGCGACAACCTCATCGAGGCTATAAATTCTCGATTGAGAGTGAGGCAATGTCCAGGTTGCTTTGAAGTAAAATCATTCATGTAGCTTAACACGATAAAGCATAGGTTCCTATGGTTTATTAACGATGGAAATAAATGCATTTTCACACACTTGGATTTTTAGCCTATGGAAAGTTAGATCAACCAACAATTTTGACTCCTTGATCATGTGTTCCGACTTATTTGACCTAGTTTAGAGGGATGGAATAAGAGATTTTGGGTTCGTAATTCTTGTTTGTCATTGAAATGCTCTAGAGAATTTTCCCAATAGAGTCCCCATTTTTTGTGCCTTGCACACATGCTAGATCCTAATGGGGACCGCCTTTTTCCTTTTTTCTTTGTAGGTTCCCTACCTTTTCTCTTTAGGAGAAAATTCCTTGAAATTTTTCTTTTTGGAGTCATATTTGGGTTATTTATCAAGTTCTCATCAAATAGGGAAGATTAGAACATTTGCAACTAAGAAAGACCAAATGAGAAATCATTGAAAATCATTTTGAAGGTCTAAGGTTCTAGTTTTCTTATTTTTCAGAGATTTCTTCATCCCATGGAATTTCCCATTTTTTGAGATATCTTCATCCTATGGAAATTTACCTCTCACAGAAAAATTTAAAAATTTTAAAAAATCTGTGGAGTCCAAAAATCCGTGAAGTTCAAAAATCTACAAAATCCAAAAATCCACGAAACTCAAAAATCCCCGAAGTTTCCATTTTCAAAAAATTTCCAAGCCCTTTCAAAATTCTAAATTTCCATTTTCAGAAAATTTCCAAGACCTTTCAAAATTCAAAATTTCTATTTTTGAAAATTTTCATGCCCTTACAAAATTTTGGAAATTTCTTGAAAGGAAATTTTCCCAAAAGGAAAATTCCTTGAAAAGGAAAATTCCCCGAAAAAAATGGAAAATTCCTTGAAATGGAAAATTCCCTGAAATGGAAAATTCCTTGAAATGGAAAATTCCTCGGAATGGAAAATTCCTTGAAATGGAAAATTCTCCAAAATGAAAAATTTCTCGAAATGGAAAAATCTTTGAAATTTCCAAGAAGCCTAAAATATCCAAAATTCCAAAGTTGATTGAAATACGTAGAATTCAAAAATCTCCTAAATTCCTTGACAAGGCTAAAATTTTGAAATTTCATGATGAAACCAAAATCTCAAAAAAGTTTTTTTATTTTTTATTTTTTAAGAATGGGATTTTTAACATGTGAGATAATAATGATGATATTTGATTTTCAAGATCTTGAAATAAAGTTGTGGCTTTTCAAAAATCGAGGAGCTATTATAAAATTATTATTGGAAGGAGATTAAATAAATCAAAGGGGACTTGCATATGGATTTGTGTCAATGCTTGCTGGCCAAGGAGGTGTTGTGTATCCCAAGGTGCCAGGAGGGAAATATGGAAAATATTGTAACTGAAATAAACCAAATATTAAATGTAACCTAGGATTTAATACTGGTTCATATAAGAATCTATGCCAAAGTATGTACCAGTTGTGCAAAGTGTTTTGGGGGTCAATAGTAAGGATTTATTTTGAATATTCAAATGAGGAAAAATTTCATGATCAAGTTTGTAACAAAATTTAGAATTGGGGATAAAAAGGAATATTTTATAAGCATTTAATGCATCTCCAATATTAAATGCAAATGTAAATCACCCTAATTTGGATAGATTTGAGCAATTGATTGGCAATGAATCTCAACCCTAAATTTTTATTTGGAAATCTATAAATGAGAGTTTTTCCTCATTTTTAAGGGTTGATATGGAATTATTGTAATGACATTTTCAAGTTAATACATGAGAAGAAATTGAAGTTGTGTTGTTCTTATTCTTGTTACTTCTTAATATATGCATGGTTCCTTCTTCCAATTTTATTTCTAGTTTTAGTTTTAGTTCATTCATTATAATGGAAAAGTGTTTAAGATATTTGATAAATTTGTTGCTCATACCATTTGTGATTTGTTGCTAGCAAGTTACTTTGTATGGTTAGTATGGGTCATTCATTGCATTAAGTTTAATTATGAATATTTATGCATGTTATGCCAAAAAGAGTGGGTATATGTGTAAATGTTTATAATCTGATTTTTTTAAGATTTTCTTTGAAGATTGCACCATTTATGTAGTATTATGGGTTTAACCCTAATTAAATAGGAACAGGTTTTATGGGGATTCGTCAATCTATAAAATTAGTCATTGTTATATTTGATCTTAGGATTTAGATTTAGGATTCTCTAAAATCATTATATTTTGCAATTTATTTTGAATCTAGGTTAGTTTAGGAAGAGAAGAATCATTATGAAATTGACATATTTGATGACTAAGAAGTTATTTTCATATTGTAAAACTAAAATACAACTAGGGTTTTAACCAATTTTTAGATTTCACAAAACCCTTCTGTTAGAAGCTTCTAGTTTTTTTTGAACCATAAATGCCCTTTGTGAAACCAACATTACATTAACCACTAAGTCATTTTTGCAAATTCAAGACTAGACAATCAAAGCCTTGTGATTATCTTTCTAAAAGTTTTTTGAAGATAGATTTCCTTTCAAGAGACAAAGTACTCTATTACTTTGTCTGTGTTGTGAATGTGCCAAAAAATTCATCAATAAGTATGGCATCCTTAAAGAAACATATCTCGGAATAATGTGAGCTTTTGATAGGGCACCCATATATCCTTATTACTGTTGAGTCAAAATGGAGATACCAATTTCCCCAATTTTGTTGCACACCTGACTCAGGCACTCTTTCCTTTGGTCTCAAGAAAATCTATAATTTCCTTTTGTAAACTAGCTTCTTCTACTCCCATAAAACCTAAGACCCTTTTGACAAAATTGTCCTTAAAAACCACATAATTTTATAGAGTCACAATGCATGTCCTAGACATGAGTCCAACACTGGACAGGGAGAGAGTTGCTACTATCATCTATCATTTGGACATTTAATACCTAGTCCCATTTTTTCCTTCCCTCATATAGATATGATAGAGTAAGGAATACCATCTGAAGTTTATCAGTTTGTTGTTTGCCTTGATTCCTATTAGTTTTTTATGAATTCCATTAGAAATATAAGTGGTAAAATCAAATTCATTATTGACTAGGGGGTTCTAAATGTTAGTTGCCATATACATCAATAGCATAGGGATCTGTGTCTTAGCATCTCCCCCTAAACTTGGAAAATTGCATGATAGGTCTTGATGAAATAATCTTCAAACATATCAATGTTGAAGGGTTCTACCTCATTTATTGGAATTCTGATAGATCTCTTATTGAATCCCTCCAATATATGTATTGGTAACCACATGAATCTATAACTATGGTTGTCTTGTTGATATTTCTTCTTGAAGAGATCAAAGTCTATGACCTTATTTGTAGCTATTTTTAAGCCAAAGACTTCAGAGATGGAAGCTTTATCAAATCGTACTAGAATCCCACAGTTGATAGCACCAATAACTCTAACATTCTCATCATAACTTTTGGACATATGTCTAATGAATTCCACATTCATGAAGATGTTTAGGATAATTAGTTTCCCTACTTCGTTTATCCACACATTTGAAATGGTAACCCTAGAAGCCCTCTTTTTGTACTAGTGAGTAAATCGGCTCCATCTAGTTATAGGGAGTTTTTCATCCCTATATTCTCTTCTATTGTTTATTATGCCACTAGTAGCACTAGGCCCATGGGAACATATCGCTTTTATGGATGACCCAAAGAGTTGCAAAAAAAGATCTTCATCAAAAGGTATTTTTCAATGAAGACAACTAACTTTTGGGTTGACTCATGGTTACAATTCACTCTTGACCTAGGCTTCTTGTAGAAATCTATGGTTTGGGTGTGTTCCTTAGATAATCTACTAGACTCACAACCTCAATTATGACCCTTAATTGTCAGAAACTTTGAAAAAAAATTGAACTAGAGGCATGAAAGGATGAACTAACTTGTTTTTTCTTTTGAAAACCCTAGCTTACTATAGAACTCTTGGAATTCTAAAAAATCACTTTCCAAATTTGATGCACTATAAATGATTTCATTCCTTGATCAAATTGCAATACATATGGAGAAAATATCTTGAAATATTTGGTAGAATTCAATCACTTCTACCATTACACTTCATTCACATGAGCTAGACACATTTAACTACCCATTTCTTAGGTTTGAATGTGATTCGTTGATCCTTGGAGATAGGACAAGATTCAAAAATCTAGGTTCATCTGACTAGATTTGAATATTTTGATGTTCTTTAAAAAATATCAATCAATAAAGACACTCCATGTCATGTCACTTTACACTTCATCTAAGTGGGTCTGCTAAGAAGAGAACCTTCAAAAATGTGAGTGACATCATCTAGAATTCCATGTGGTAACCTTCCATAGTTCCATGACTTGAAATGGGACCCACCTTGAAGAGCTTACAGACTTGTGGAATCAATGAAAGATATCCACGTGTCACTTTACAATAATTTCACACTTAAGATCTAGCTCTACCTTGAGGATCCCATTGAATCATGGAACAATGCCAAAATAATTCCAAGTGTCAATGCTTTTGTAGTTCCATTACCTCTTTTGTCTTTAGTGAATGATCTCTTACATAGTCGTGAGAACATGTCTTTAGATGTCACCCTTCTGCGATTCCACAACTTCCCTTTTCCTTAATAAAATATTGCCTACAAACTAACAAAAATGAATGAAAATATAACACATGGCAAGTGGTGGCATTAGCGTGGATCACTTAAGTCCTTTAAAATTCACATGTGGTAATTTAAAAAAGTAGTCACTAGGAAATTCAGGAACCTTATTTTATAAAAGGGCTTCACAAATAACTTAAGGCATCAAAAACTAGGTAAACAAGTCAATGAATGATTATAATAAAATTTCAAGGCAGAGTTAGGTTTTTTAGAGTTCCTTTTACCTTAATGCATAGAAAGAGCAATTTTTTTCCAAACCCTAGCAAAAAAGACAACATTTTTGCAAATTTTGAACACAAGCAAGAGTAGAGAGCCAACAAATTCAAAACATGTCACTAGGTGTCATGACATTGTGTTCTCCATAGGAAGTTTCATCTCTAAAGCATGAGCACCCTTAGGTACCTGAAAATCATGACCATAAAAAGTAAATGAAACACTCTTCTAAGCTACTAGTTCCAATTATGAGGATGAAGAATTTGAAGATATTTTCTTCAAATTGTTAGAAGAATTGTTATACTAAATAATGCATGAATACATCTTAAACAAATTTCCTATTTTAACACCCTTAGCAAGCACCATAGCTCCTCTCATAATATTGCATCTTTCATTTGAGAAAACAACCTACACACCCACATCATTCAAATTTCTTACAAAAATTAGGTTCCATGTCAAATCAAGGATTTGCAACACACCATTGATCCTCTTCACTCTACCATCTAGGAAAGAAATCTTCACTCTTTCATAGCTAGCAATACTCAGATGAGAGTTGTCACCCAATTACACTTTCCCATTGTTAAACTCTTTATAATTTGAAAACTAACCCCAATGTGAGGTCATGCGAAAAGATGCACTAGAATCAATTAGTCGTACATGTTCAAATGCATGCATTTCCAACGCTATGTAAAAAGCATCTACATCATCTTGAGAGGAATCAAAATTTTATTTCCTTTCTCTTTTGATTTACCATGAACTACAAGAGACCCCTTAGCCATTTTAGAAGTTTTTCTCCACATCCCTTCAAAAAGAAATGATGTGACCACCTCATCCATATTGAATTTATTAGTGGTGCTCCCAATGGCCATCACAAGGTGGTCCAATGAGTCTGAAAATGAACAAAGAAATTTCATGCAACGATCCTCCTCCATTTTAATACCAACATAGCTCAACTAGGAAATGAGAAGATTGAAGGAATTCAAGTGATTAAAAATAAATCCTCCTTCCATCCTCAGAGAATATAACTTCTTTATCAAGAATAATTTATTTACCATGGATTTAGCATAATAAATTTTACCAAGCTTCTTCCATAGTTTTTCAATGGTAGTCTCTTTATGGATATTCAATGGAATGAAGACCAAATAGAGCCTAATCATACCCTTGGATTTTCAATCCATAGACTCCTAGTTTTCTTGACATGTTAGGTTTAATACTAGATATTGCAACCCATAAATCTTAGTCTATGATCATATCCTCCATTTTAAGCTTCCACAACTTAAAATTTCCACCATTAAGCTTCTCTATCTCGGTCCTTTTCAATGTAATTTCCATATTCTTGCAACAAGGTCACAAAATTCTCTAAAATAATCTCCCACTCAAATGAAGATCAATACAAAAAAACATCTACCCAACAATATAGCCAAAATAAGCTAGGATTTGATACCAATTGATAGGAAGAAAGTTAATCATTAACAACTTCCTACACCAATCAACTAGCAAGTGTCAACTAGGAAATGAGATTCATAATAATAAAGTAAGAACTAATTACAAAACCTACTAACTATAATTCAAGTTGGTAATCAATCCAATCAAACATTAAAAAACAATTGCAACATAGAAGGAAATAGATTAACACAATAATACCTTCCTATGTTACCCTTGATTGAACTTCATTGCTCTTCTCCATTTGATCCTTGCACTGCTCTCAAAATTTGTATGCACTATATTGCTTTAAGCTCAAGATACTAATAATTGATATAGGATTCCAAATATTGAAGATTTGTGGTTAGCCTTCAAAGAGATTAGGGCTGATTTTATAGAATAGTTTGATTTAGATGGACAATCAGGATTAAGAGGTGTATGATCAAGATCAAGGGCCAAGAATCCTTGAGAGGAATTGATTGACGAGTTAACTGACTGCAACTGGTTAACAAATTTCAATTAACTATTTGCATGAGGAATTGATTGATCAGTTAAGGGATTTGATTACCTCGCCAACTCTCACTGAGTGGGAGTGAACTAATTTAATTAATGAGTGGACTAATATTGATTAGTTAGTGAAGTGGAAGAGAGTGCTCATTAAGAACAAGGTGGAAATGCATAACATAATAATTAATTGAGAAATGTGCAAATGTGAATTGGATAAATAAATAAAAAGTTGTTTTTATTTTTGAGGAAGTGGATAATGTTGAGAGAATATAAGATAATTAAATAATTAAAGATTATTTAATTTAGGAAGTGTGAATGTGGAGGATTAAATAATTAAAGTAATTATTTAATTTAGAAAGTGGGTGAAGGTTAGTTAAATAACTAATAATAATTATTTAATTAATTTGGAGGAATAAGGTAATTAAAGACATAATTAAGTGTGAGAGGTAAAATCTTTCATTTATCATAGATTGACAAATATGGCATAAATTTATCAATGTTGAACAAATGAGATAATCCCTCTCCCTATGAAATTATTGAGCAAGCATAAAGGAAATAACGACATCAAACTAACATAAAATCATAAGCAACATAAGCATGACATTTATTCCTAAACTACTCAAACACCATCTCATAGGGGGATTGGTGCTACTTTGATGTGGAAAGTAGCCCTTTCCCAACCCCTTTAGATAAGCTAATGATAATGATGGACAAGATCATTTCTCCAATGAAGAAAATGACCTTGCATGAGATGTAGATGAAATTGTTAAGATTGTGGAGTGGATGAACAAAATCAGATCTCCATGTGAAGAGAGTGACTTTGCATAAAGATTGTGAAGATTGTGAAGGATTTGTGAAGATTGTGAAGATTGTGAAGGATTTGCTCAATGTTGAAGCCTCTATTTGAAGATTTTCAAAATGCCAAGTGTTGAAGAGGGACCAATGTGGGATCAAAAACAAGCCAATGAGTTGAGGACACTTGTCATCATGTGATTGATGGATGTATGTGCAAGATTTGGGAAGAGTGCCCAAGAGGGGGAAATTTTGAATTCAAATTTGCAATTAATTTTGAGAGGGGGACAAGAAAGAAGAGCAATAAATGCCCTGTTTGACTTGTCATGTTGAGAGAAAATGAGGTTTTAATAAATCAATAAAATTGATTTATTGTGCAAGTGGCTAGGTCTAGATAATGCAAGTGGGATGGGATTAGCCTTAGATTAGGATTAGATTAATTTAATGATGACTATGCTGATTTAATGCTGATTAACTGATTTGACTTTTTGGACTTTGGAAAATGATTTAAGATTTGATTTAAATGGCTTTTTGATTTTAAATAACCTTAGGCAATGAAATTATTTAAATGGATGAAGGTGATGAATGGATCCAATGCAAGAGCTAATTTGACCGAATCTGATCGAATGCATAATGTGAATTTTGCATGTCTACATTTTGCCCCTCTTTGAAGCAATGTACTTGTTGCGTTGGTTCAAAGAATAAACTTGCCGTAATCGAAATTAAAAAATTTCATGATTTTTCAGATGCCCCAGTGGAAAGAAGTACATTGGTACATTTCCCCCTCGAGAGATCGAGCGAAAAGATTCGATTTGAGGTCGATCTCGCGATAAAGAGGTTCAAAATGGATGGTTATGGATAGCTGATGCAAAGATGATTTCAGATGTAGAATAACAAATCTATATTATTCTAAAACAAATTAAATGATGATATGATATGAGATGGATGAGAGATGGATGATGTGATATCTTTGTGATTATACAGCGGATGATTTATGAAATGCTTAGACTAGCAGGATCTATATTATGATGATGATATGCATGTGAGATGATATGCAAAATCTTGATGTTTCCTATTATATATGATATGAATGATATGTGGTATGCTGACAGTTTTCTAGATGCAAGATGGATGCATGATGGATGCATTGGTGATGATGATGTTAGCACGGAAATGAGATGATGACAAGAGAATCCAACAAGTCCATGATTAGTGAGACTTTATTAGAGATGATGATGATAGATGATGATGATGATTAAACTATCAGGTTAGGATTTTCAAAGGGTCACTTACTTTGTACGATATACGCCTAAGTCACGATGCATCAAGGTATAAAAAAGGACCAGGATGGCGTTGTACTTAGTGTGATGGACTTTGACTCTAACAAATGATAGAATTATTCTTGTTCACACTTGACATCTGGAAACCTTGCTAGGATGCACTTTAGAAGTCTCAAACATCTCAGGACCAAAACAAGGAAAGGAATTATAACCAATCAATGCAATAGTCAACAAGCTATCTGAAACATCACTCCCATACATATCTAACAAAGCAAGTATTTACCAAGTTATTTTACAAGAACGTCCAACAAGCATAGCAGACAAAATAATAATGATCGTTGCCCCATTCCTATCTCTCTAAATCCTTCGTTCGGATATCATCGAGAGGTCCTTGGAATGAGTGCAATATGATAAATCAAAAGAAAAGATCAAGTATACAAACAAGCCAATGTTCTTCATACCTTCAGCCAGAGGGATGTGTTTCAAAAGATGGGAGCCAAAACTTATTGCCAAAAGATAATGTCCATTGTCGGAACGGATCCTAGGACATGTTAATGACACGTCGTTTTGTTTACCCAAAGTGGTTGATTTGATAAAAGTGCCCATTGTCGGAACGGATCCTAGGACATGCTTTGTATAGGATGATGATGGTTTGATAAGTTGATTGATAGGCTAATGATATAAAGTCAACTGACATGTTTGCGACTGATCAAGTGTTTGATTTTGTTTTGAAGGTTTGATTGTTTCGATTTTGATTTTACGATTGAAGCTTTGATTTTGCCAATTGTTGTGATTGTTTCTCTTTGCGTTGCCAAAGGATGAAGGTGGCGATCAGTTTATTATGGATGATTGATTATTTCGGGTGAAAGCGAAATGAGGCGGATGGATTTTTTCAAATATTTGGATGTTTTTGACGTTTTTTTGGAATGTTTTGAGGCTGTTTTTGGTGTTTTGGTGTTTTTCGAATGTTTTTGGGATTTTGATGTTTTGAATGTTTTGGATTTTTGATGTCACAAAGAGGCGTCAAAGATTAGCCTTGCCTACGTTCAAGCTTCGGAAACGTAGTTCGACAAAAGAGCGACCTTGTTTTGGATTTTGATATATTTTGAATGTTTTGGATTTTAGGATTTTGATGTTTTTTTTGGATTTTAGGATTTTGACGATCTGGATATGGATGTGTAATGATATCAGTGCTCTGTTTTGGGATTTTGTTTGAAAACCAAGATAAGGTGGATTGATCAGATCGATGGATTGATGATGATGATAACATTGTTGAGGATACACAACAATGCAAGGATTGATTGGTCAAGATTGATGATGATAACATTGTCAAGGATACATGACAATGCAAGGATAGTGTTAAGCAACACAAGGATTGGGATGTTGATGAGATTGATGATGATAACATTGTTGAGGACGCACAACAATGCAAGGATTTGATTAGTCCGGATTGATAATGATAACATTGCTCGAGGATACCGCGACAATGCAAGGATAGTGTTAAGCAACACAAGGATATCCTTGATATTATTTTTGATTGTATTTGATTGATCATGATTGATGAAGCTAGGTTTCAAACAAAAAGATGTTTGGATGATTTGATATGGCGTTTGGCGTTCAACTTAGATACAGCGGTAGTGATCGATGTTTGGATTGATGTTCAATGAAAGATGAAGCTTGATAAGGACTGTTTTCGTCAAAATATGCCATGGGCTAGTGATTTGGATTTTTGCTCACGAGTGGTAGACCAATTTGATTTCATGTTTTCCAATGTTCGGATCGCCACATAAGTTGGAGGACATAGATCAAGATTTATTCTCGAAGCAAGATGTAGATATCTGCCCCCAATGTCTAGCAATGATGGAATGCAATGGATGGATGCTCGGATAAGTGTATGGATGGATGGATATGGTAAGCACGCAAAGTATGCCAAGGATTATCTTGCGATAAGATAAGGTGTTCAGATAACGAATGCTCATTTGGATAGTGCTTCAAAGCTCAAATAATGTTGCATAAGATAGGATCAATGAAAACAACCCATGTCAAGATGTTTTTCGTAAGCAAGCGTAAGATGTGCCCTAAAATTGTATCAAGATCAAGATAACTAAGATGATGGATGCAGATAGATGCGAATGGATTGGATCAATGGTTTATGGATGGATGGATTTATTATGGATGAGATGGATGGAATGCTCGATTTAATATGGATGGGATGAGATGCTCATTTGGTAAATCATTAGATGCTCGATTCACATGGCCTTTGTTTGCGAGTTTTTTTCATCATGGTCTTGCCAAAGCGCCAAGTAGTGGTTTTTCACTAGAAGGAATGATTTTTTATCTTCTTTATTTTTCAATCCTTTTTCCTAATTTTTTGGATTTTCATATTTTGGATTTTTTGTATTTTTTACGAAAGATTCATGCTAAACCACACAATTGGTGTTGATGTAGATACTTACCCACATCATGATGTACCATCGATATATCACTGAAGGGCTGCTTTGCTTACAAGATCGTGCACTTGAATGCAACTTTTGGGATTCTTGATCATACCGTTGATCACAGGAGTTATTTTGTCTTTGTATGCTTTGTCATGATAGATTGCCTTGAATCCTTATGATGAAGAATTAAGTTGCCAATACATGGTCAATATGAGAATTACTTGGATATCATCGTGGAGGTGTGGATGGAGTGCATTTAGGGATAAGAGATGGATTGGTTGTGGGTTTGGAACCTTTGACTCTACAAGCTTGGGAAGATGAGCAATGATGGGTGGATCTGAGGAAGTGTGCATGGAATTGGGACCAACTGCTTGATAAACTTTGTACGTCGCTTGAGAAGCCTGTTTTTGCTTTTGCGGACATCCTTGATGGATAATTTTCCCTCTTTGATCTTGCCCCATAGTTTCTTTGACTGATGGAGTTTGATAGGGATGATCTTTCTTTGTATTCTTTGGTATCCATGCGTATTTGATTTGTCCATTATGCTTCTCGGCTTTTCTTGATTTGATAACATTCTTTGTGCTTTGATTCAGATCTTTCTTTTGACGTTGGTCCCAATTCATGGATGGGGTGATGGGTGGATGAAGATTCGTGACATGACTGGTTGTAGTATTGACATCGGTTTCATCATAAGGATTCTTCATGCCTCTTATGTTGATGTTTGCTTGAGACGAAGTTGCCCCCAGTATGGTAGAAGTAGTACCTTCATGCTTTGATTCTGCTTGTTCTGAGATCTCTTGTATAGAATGCACTCTCTGATAAATGACCACCATAGGTGATGTTATTTCCATTTGCTGCTCCGCTAACTCTGGATGTTCTATCTGACTTGTTTCGTTGAGCGGATAATGATGGATATCTTTATTCATGATGTCCTCAGTTTGAATTTGGGACATATTCGATCCTGATGTTGATAACTCCATTTGACTGTAGGAGTTGAGAATCTGCTCTTTTTGTGTAGCAAGATTTTGTTCTAGATGAAGATCATCTATGTGTCCATCTATAGAAAGCATCTCATGGGTAGATGGAGGAGTATGAATATGATCATCTTGCATGGATAAGAGAGTGTTCATTAGATTATTGTAGTATCTTGGAGATACAAATTCTTGATCTTGATTAATTTCGGAGTTGCTTTCGACATGCTTTGGATCAAGCTCTTGACATGGGTTGGTTTCAAAAAATGGTGCTTGGATATCTTCATTGGACATGGTAAGTGGTTCAACATCCTCAAGTGTCGAGTTTAGGGTTCCTTTAGTATCTGTAACCATGCAGTCAAAGGGGATCAACATGTTTTGAAAAGGACCATTGCTAGACTTTGGTGAAAGATTTTGATCATGCTTTGGAATAAATTCTTGAGATATGTCCTCTAACTCGTAAGGCGATGTAGAGACATTTTCAACATGATCATAGGTCGATGGATCGTGCATTATGTCAATAGGATCAAATAATCCTAACACTCCTTGAAAGAGATCACTAAAAGTGGCTCTTGATGTATGGTGAGTTGATCATCGGATTGTGTAGATACATCCTCAATGTGCTCCTCGATGGAGAGGTTTTGATCATTGTTTTCGACAATTGCGATGGAGAGATTGTGAATGTCTTCGACCATAGCATCAAGTGATGTTGATATTTCTTGAATTGGCTCATTGTCGAGTTTTGTTGGTGGATTTTGATCGTGATTCAAAAGTGACTCTTGACATATGTCGATTTGATCATTGGATGAAGTAAACGTGTGCTCAGTGATGGATTGATCTTGATCCTTGTTTTCAATAGTTGTCATCTTTTGTGTTTGTGCTCGTGTTGGTTGGGTAGCTTGAGAGGCTTGGGAAACTTGAAAGGATTGTTGCACTTGTTGAGCTTGTGTTGCTTGTTGTTGTTGCAGCGATGTTTGAGCTTGATTTTGCTGTGAAGCTTGAGAAGCGTGCGTGGCTATAGGCGCTTGCCGAATTGTTTCATATTGTTGGAGCAATTGTTGGTATGCTTTGAATGAAGCATTGTAATGGCTTACTTGGCTTAGTCGCAATGGTGATGGTGGTGGGATTGAAATTGTGTTGGATGTAGTGACAAGTGTTTGAGATACGCTCGGAGCGATCATGGTAGTGAGGGGTTGAGATGTAATGGGTGTGATAGTGGCGTTTGGAATGATTGAAGGGATAGTGATGGTTGGAATGACCGAGGTGATAGGCCCTTGGGAGACCGTATTTTGATTTGGGATCAATGTTGTTGTTTGATTAGATACCATCCATTGGTGTGATGTCGATGGTATATTCAAAGGATTTGTCGTGATGGTTTGATTGATGTTATGTGGATTGATTTGGGTGAAATGATTGGTGTTAGGTAAAGGGGGAATCCCTAAACCAATGAATGATGTTGATAATGGTGGTGGAGATTGCCCTTGGCGCAATGCCTCAACTATTTTGGAAAGTTCCGCAATTTGATCTCGCCAAATTTGTTCTTGATTTTGATTTTGACTCACTTGAGATAGTTGATTTGGCTTGTGTTCAAGTAGTTTTGGCATGCATGCTTGCGATTTTTGAATGGGATTATGGGAAAATTGACTTTGGATAATGTTCTGATTTGGTATGATAGGATGAACAATGTTGGTATTGGGAATCATTTTTCCAAAGGTTTCCGAGTTAGGATTCATGTTTCGAAAAAATGCATTTGGTACATCCACATTTGGTTTGTAGGGATTTGGTGGAATGATGTTGCTCGTTTGAAGACTCATGTATTGATTGTTTGGAGGATAGACTTGTAAGTTTGGACTTTGATTGAAATCTATCATGGGGAGATGTGTTCCAAAATTCAGATTGGGCATACCCACACTTGTTGTACCATTGACATTTGTCGAAGGAAATGATCCTATGCATGGATTTTGATAATTGATAGGCATTGCAAGGCTTTGAAGATTCAACTGATTTGGATTACCCAAGATGTATGGATCAAGTGTATATTCCATGTTCTTCTTGTGTTATGACCTTATTGCGAAAGTGACCTCTAAGATTCTTAGGACCAATGATGATATGGAGGATGAAAGGTGGATGATATGAGTGATGAACGTTTAGGAACTTTGAATCAATGCTAGACTTAGGGCTTGATTTTGATTGTTTGATGTGGAACTTGTAAAACCCTAAAATGTTGGATGTGATCTCTAGGATGAACTTGTTCAAAGGATTGCTAATTTAACTAGAGGTATGAGAAAGGATACATTCCCATGCCCCCTAACTAAACAAGGTGATTTTGATTTTGATGATGTGCCTAAGTCTAGAATGATGTTTGCAAAGGTCTAAAGTTGTTTTGGTGAGATGGATTGATGAATGTTTGGAAGATAGATGAAAGTTTTGATGATCCTAAGAGACTTAGAGAGACTTTGTTTACTAGGCCAAGGTATTGAAGAACACACTTTTCTCTAAGAGCAATCAAAAGACCAATATGACCAAGGGATATCAAGCACATGTGTGGGGTCCAATTTGTTATCTTTGCTTTTAATGACTTCTTTTTACCAAATACACTTTCTTGATTATGTTTCAAACTAAAGATGTCCTATGTCAAAATTCCTTTTCTTCCCACAAAGTGTTGTGTGGGAGTTCCAAGAAATTTAGGCAAAGGGATTTCCTAGGTTAACCCTAGTTAGAGCAAATGACGATATAAATTCAAGTGATGAGAAACCTCTAAGGACATAATCCCAAGGGAAGGCAACAACACTTAAATTTGTCAAAAGGTATTTGCTCTATCAAAAGGGGTTTGAAATTTGCATGATCATGTTTAAGTGTTTGTTTGCAAAATGTTTTCGAATACCCACTGTGTTTTCAAACAAAGAATAACTACAAGCCCTATGGATGTGATAGACAATGTTTGTTGAGTCCCACTTGGACAAGTCCAGCTACGCCTACTTTTAGCGGATGGTTAGATGCTTGACCCCACTGGCTCCCCTCCACGACTCACTTATAATCGGGCAGCCAAGCATCAACACCCATGAAACTCCCATGGCATGCTTTCCATCTCTACTAAAGCCGTAATTGTGGGCGGCTTCAGAACGACCGCTCTTGCACCAACAAACGATTAAGGATTTTGGCAATTCTAAGCACATGGGTTCTAGTAAGGACTTTCCGTCAGAGGAGTTGACCCAAGCGTGGCAAGAGTCCCCTTCGGATCCATCTTGTCCGAGCCAACCGCTGATTATGGCGCTTAAAAATCCTCATTTGTTATATCCCGTGGAAATACTTTGGCTTTAGAGTGTTACCGGTTGAGTCGTCGCTGGTGAGTACTTTTTCCCCAAGGCGAGGCCCTCTAAGATAAACAAAAGCGAGCAAAGACACAATCCGTAACTCGATCGATCTTTGATGGCACAAAGAAAGAGAATGTACGCGAAAATGTCCCTACTCACACTCGCACAAGATGTTCAATTTTTAAACCCAAAATGAAGTGTTTTAAAAGCAATAAAATGTATTTTGAGAGTTTCTCTTGCACCCTAGATCGCACGAAGCGCAAGGGGAGAGGATACGCACTCAAAAGACAAAATAACACAATCAAGCACTTGTTCGTTTTAGCCTCAAAGCAATGATGACTTCATTTTAAGCACCAAAATCAAGTGTGAAGTTTGCCTTGTTCAATTTTAAACCAAAACGAAATCTAGTAAGTTTGTCCTAAGGTTCGTTTTAAGTCCTTTGCAATGAAAAGCAATTTGTTCGTTTTAGCCCCAATTGAAAACTAATGTTCTAAAACGAAAAGGAAAACAATTTCGTGAAGTGTTGATCAAACACTTAAAGTGTTAAAAAAAACACATTGTGTTTTCAAAGAAAAGAAAAAATCTTTCCCTCCTTTCGTTTTCGTTTTGTGAAGTAGTTTTGATCAAAGTGTTAAAAAACACATTGTGTTTTCAAACAAAAATCCTCCTCCTCTTTTGCTTTGCAACTTTTCGCCTTCGTTTGCTTTTGTACCTTTGTTGTTCGTTGTTTTCCTTTGTTGATTTTCAACTTTGTACCTATAAAAAAGACAAATATGTGAGATTTAGGACATTAAATTTACTTTGATCATAAATCCCAAATGACAAATTAATGATTTGGATGAGTATCACACTTGTTAGATTCATTTTTCCACATTGTTCAAGATATCGATTTAATCCACAAAAAAAAAAACTTTCACTATCTCAAGGAAATCATAATAAATGTAATAATATATAATTATGACATTTATTAGAAAATTAATAAATCATAAGCGTAGTGATAGAGCATAAGTGAATATTTGAATATGTGGCATTATGTGGATTTGTCTAATCAGTCTTTAATAGCTAGCATGCTACATATGTATCAAATCAAAGACAAGAGCACATGTATCGTAAGATTAAATGTCTCTACCCTTTCTTAATGACTGTGGCAAGATGAAATCAATCGCAAAATGTATTCAAAGTAGGTGAAAAAAAAGAATAAGCAAGGATTTAATGATGAAGACAGCGATGTAAATGAGATGAGCACCAATCATATAAAAAAACCCAACGTTATTTATGATGACATTAACTAAAGACACAGCCATCATCAGCGCCCTTCAGATTTTTATATTTTTTTTTGAAATCTCAGCATAGAAAATCGCGTCCCAGCCTTTTGAATCCTTTAAACAACTGCAAAAGACAAGGAACAAAGCTGTACGGTCAGAATTCCAAATCCTACTCTCTGCAAAACCATAATGTACCTACTCCCTGCGCCCCTCACAACTTTCCATCACAAGTATTCAACGAAGTAAAATGCAACTGGCAGTCAAAACAAGAAAAATACAAAACCGCGCTCAATGCTATTGAAGAGATTTTCAAATTTTATGCTTTTGGTAGGTGAAGCGTTCTGTTTCCCCTCTCGTTTTTCTGCCTTCATAAATCCTCTTCTGCTGCCTTTAGTGAAGTCTTTCTGCGCACATGATATTATTAATAGACTTTCAAATAAATGCTGTCAGCAAGCATAAAAAAAAATTGAATGAAAAAAGGCTTTAGAAACACTCAGGCAAATGCAATTTGTGGAAGCATAGACAAGACACGTGAACTGTTGGACATAATGCTTCAAAGTAATTGTGGTCTGTATCTAAGGTACGTGAATTGGTTTGACAGAATTCCTTTGACCAGCGTCCTCATTGTTTGTGCCCAGCGTTAGGCAGCTACAACTTCAAATCGCATCTCCCATCTCATTTCTACGCATTACAAATCCCAGGTGTAAATTCGACCTCCCTCACTTTTCCCGCGCCTTCAGCTGCAAAATTTCTTTAATACCAGTGGTAAAAGGAGTAGAGTGTTAACAGCCGCTGCCTTAATATTAAATATTTCTCCTGTCATAACTGCCATTGCCATTTTATTCAAAAGAAGCCCGCTTTTTTTTTAGCATCCTTCCTGCTGCGCACAAAAACACTTAAAAGAGGCTTTTGAGTCTCTTATGTAAATGCAGTTGTCGAGTGAAAAAAAACATAATTACACAACTATTTGCACAGCCTCCTCGCTTGCGCGCAAATGCTACCAAACAATTAAGAGTTCATTGACTTAGGGGGAATACGATCCTATTTTCATAGCTGCACAATCTTCGCCAGAAATGAGCGAAATTCATACGTAGAGTAGAGCTCGGCGAGTCCCTCCTCCACTGCCTCTCGGAGAGCTTCTCAGAGATAGATATATAGGGCGGCTTATCATGGACAGATGGGCCAGTTGACCTATCAGATTAATGCAGGAGGCAGAAAGATAGAAACTTTTGTGTCTTCTTGGTGCCATAGGTGATGTGTGCTCAAGGCATATTTTCTTCAAAGCGTTGGACTTGGACTTCCCTTCCCAATCCCCAAAGCAAGGTGTTATGACCAGAATTGTTCCTTACAGTAACGACAGGGATATGAAGGAGTTAAGGTTTGGAATTTAAAGATCTGGGGTGACATAGCGAGAAGACAAAAGATCAACGCAGGATGAAAGAAAAAATGACTTCCCTGAGCAGAGAGTTGGTGTATTCCATTGATGCAAAGAATGTTAGGGGAAAACATGAATCGAGAGGCATCTCCCTATAGTATCAATCAAATAAGAGTTACCTTTTATGCTGATCCAGTGCAGAATACATTTGATTCACATGTTTTTTATTTCTTTTATCATTACTACTTCAAAGTTCCCAGCACAGAATTTAACCAGAAATTTTATGAAAATAACGTCTACATAGTAAAGAACTCTAATTCAAACTAAAGAATATCAAAATAACAGTAACCAAGCATATGCCCTCCTTCTAGCGCCATAATGTGAGAGGTAAAATCTTTCATTTATCATAGATTGACAAATATGGCATAAATTTATCAATGTTGAACAAATGAGATAATCCCTCTCCCTATGAAATTATTGAGCAAGCATAAAGGAAATAACGACATCAAACTAACATAAAATCATAAGCAACATAAGCATGACATTTATTCCTAAACTACTCAAACACCATCTCATAGGGGGATTGGTGCTACTTTGATGTGGAAAGTAGCCCTTTCCCAACCCCTTTAGATAAGCTAATGATAATGATGGACAAGATCATTTCTCCAATGAAGAAAATGACCTTGCATGAGATGTAGATGAAATTGTTAAGATTGTGGAGTGGATGAACAAAATCAGATCTCCATGTGAAGAGAGTGACTTTGCATAAAGATTGTGAAGATTGTGAAGGATTTGTGAAGATTGTGAAGATTGTGAAGGATTTGCTCAATGTTGAAGCCTCTATTTGAAGATTTTCAAAATGCCAAGTGTTGAAGAGGGACCAATGTGGGATCAAAAACAAGCCAATGAGTTGAGGACACTTGTCATCATGTGATTGATGGATGTATGTGCAAGATTTGGGAAGAGTGCCCAAGAGGGGGAAATTTTGAATTCAAATTTGCAATTAATTTTGAGAGGGGGACAAGAAAGAAGAGCAATAAATGCCCTATTTGACTTATCATGTTGAGAGAAAATGATATTTTAATAAATCAATAAAATTGATTTATTGTGCAAGTGGCTAGGTCTAGATAATGCAAGGGGGATGGGATTAGCCTTAGATTAGGATTAGATTAATTTAATGATGACTATGCTGATTTAATGCTGATTAACTGATTTGACTTTTTGGACTTTGGAAAATGATTTAAGATTTGATTTAAATGGCTTTTTGATTTTAAATAACCTTAGGCAATGAAATTATTTAAATGGATGAAGGTGATGAATGGATCCAATGCAAGAGCTAATTTGACCGAATCTGATCGAATGCATAATGTGAATTTTGCATGTCTACAAAGAACAGTATGAAAACAAAAAATAATTACAAATAATGATTTAAATAGAATAAAGAACCTATCTAAAGCCACACAATGCTTGAAGAACAACTACTCTACATCCTACATAGATTACAGTGCCATGATCAATCCATTAAAACACCTCTTCAATGAAAAAAACAGAAAATTCAGACTCAATCATAATTGTTTCCTTGAATTCAAAAACTTCAAACAATTTCAAATGCTTCCAACCCCACTCCAATGGTGAGGCATCCCATAAATAGGTCACCCAAATTATTTATCCTCTCCTTGGCTCTTCTTGGCTACTTGTAGCTCCAATTGAGCAACATTTTCAAACATTTTGCAAGAATTTGAAAAGAAACTCCTAAAAGGTCTAAAAGGTCAAAACCTCACTTGTGCAAAAACCTTAAGCCTATCCAATGGTCAACATGACCTTCATCAGATGATCAATACCCAATCAAAAATTCCACTAAGGCACAACCATAAATGAACATGAATAGATGATAAGTTGGCCTTAACAAATTGCCAAAACATGACCTTCTAGACAAACTATGGTAACCTATGGGTGCTCCTGCACCATTCTCCCCCCCTCTACACAAACACTAAGGAATGTGGGGAGAGACCAGAGATAAATCAATACCCTGCTTCTTGAACTGAGCTTCATCCACCCATGTAGCCTCAAATTCAGGTTTTTCCTTCCATTTGATGAGATGTTCCATGTATTCCTTATGCCGGGTAGACTTCTTCACCCTTGATTCTAAGATTCTCTCTGCTTGCAGCTTGTCTTTAGGAGGTAAGGCTATGTTACTCACATCCTTCAAGACATCCACACTTTTCTGATCCAAGTCAGTGACTGGTCCTTTATACCTGATCAAATCAGCCACATTAAACACTGGTGAAATGCCTAAGTCTGCAGGTAGCTCCACCTTGTAGGCATTCTTTCCATATTTTGCTAACACCTGACATGGTCCCACTCTCTTCATCTGTAACTTGGTTGATGTTCCTTTCTGCAACCTAGATTTGTTGAGATGGACCATGACATAGTCCCCTACTGCAAATTGTAGATCTTTCCTAGACATATCCACCTTAGCTTTCAACTTGTGAGTAGCCTCTGTAATTGTCTTCTTCACTTGCTCCTGAATCTCCTTCATGGTCTGAGATAAATCCTCAGCATGGCCACTCCTACGCTCCATAGCTCCTAAATCCCTAAGTTCACACACACCTCTTGGGTGCATTCCATACACTATTTCAAAAGGACTTCTGCCTGTGGTCCTATTCACACTGTCATTGTAGGCATATTCAGCTTGTGATATGACCAAGTCCCATGTCTGTCCATACTCCTTGGTGAGGCACCTGAGAAGGTTACCTAACACTCTATTTATCACCTCAGTTTGTCCATCGGTCTGAGGATGGTAGGCTGATCCAAAAGACAAGATAGTACCTAATTTGCTCCATAGAGTCTTCCAAAAATGACTCATGAACTTCACATCCCTGTCTGAGACAATGCTCAATGGCAATCCATGGATCCTCACAATCTCTTTGAAGAAAAGATGAGCAATATAGCTAGCATCATGGGTGGTCTTGCAAGGAACAAAGTGACTCATCTTACTGAACCTATCTACCACCACATAGACACTATCAAACCCTGTCTTAGTCTTATGGATTCCTACCACAAAGTCCATGCTAATGCATTCCCATGGTCTGTTGGGAATAGGTAGGGGCTGATACAAACCTGCATTACTAGCTCCCCCCTTGGCTTTCATACAAACTACACACTGCTCCACATACCTTCTGACATCCCTTGGCAACTTGGGCCAATAATAGAACCTCTGGACTAATTCCAGTGTCTTGTTGATACCAAAATGACCACTGAGACTACCATTGTGCTTCTCCTGGATGAGATTCTCTCTCATTGAACCTTTGGGAACACATAACTGATTTCCATTGAACAAAAGTCCACTCTACAATGTATACTCTGAGAATTGACTATGAAAGTGATTCTCGAAATCATAACATACCTTATATGCCTCTGAGAAGTCTTCATCTTCTCCATAGAGATCCTTGAAACTTTCTATCCCAATGCTCTTTATTTGTATCTCTTGCACTGTCAACAACCTCCTACTTAATGCATCTGCCACCTTGTTCAACTGTCCCTTCTTGTGTTTGATAGTAAAGGTGAAGGCTTGGAGGTATTCCATCCATTTCAAATGTCTATTGCTCAACTTCTCTTGTGTGTTGATGTAGCTAAGTGCCTGGTTATCAGTAAACACTACAAACTCTTTAGGTAGGAGATAATGCCTCCACTTTCTAAGTGACTGTACTAGAGCATATAGTTTTAGGTCATAGGTAGAATACTTTTTCTTATCTTCATTGAGCTTTTCACTAAAGAAAGCTATAGGCCTGCCTTCTTGGCTTAGTACTCCTCCTACTGCAATTCCACTGGAATCACATTCCATAGTGAATAACTTATCAAAACTAGGTAACAAAAGGATGGGTTGAGTTGCCACTTCTTGTTTCTATTTCTCAAAACCCTTCTCAGCTTCAAGAGTCCATTTGAACTTAGTTTTTAGGCCACCTTTGATTGTATCAAGTATTGGTGCACATATGCCACTAAAGTTCCTTATAAACTTCCTATAAAATTGAGCTAACCCATGAAAACTCCTTACCTCTGTTCCAGTGGTTGGTGTAGGCCAATTTAGGATAGCTTCCACCTTGCTTGGGTCCATCTTCAATGATCCTTGAGATACTACAAACCCCAAATACACAAGCTCTTGTTTGAAGAATTCACACTTTTCTAAGCTGATGGCTAACCTCTCCTCCTACAATCTTTTAAGAACCAACTCCACATGCTTTAGATGTTCTTCTACTGTCTTGCTAAAGATGAGTATATCATCTAGATATACCACCACAAATATACCTGTGAAATCCTTAAGCACTTCATTCATGAGCCTCATGAATGTGCTAGGGGCATTTGAGAGGCCAAATGGCATAACTCTCCACTCATATAACCCATCAATTGTCTTAAAGGTTGTCTTCCACTCATCCCCATATTTGATTATGATCTGATGGTATCCACTCTTGAGATCCACCTTGGTAAAATATTGAGCTCCTCCAAGACAATCCATCAAATCCTCAATCCTAGGAATAGGGAACCTATATCTTATTGTAATTCTATTTATAGCCCTAGAATCAGTGCATAGCCTCCACTTACCACCCTTCTTGGTTGCTAAGACCATTGGTACTGCACACGGATTGATGCTCTTCCTAATTAGTCCTTGGTCTAACAACTCCTGCACTTGTCTAGCTACTTCTAGGTTCTGATCTGGTGTAAGCTTGTAAGTTGCTTTGTTTGGAAATGAAGCCCCTAGTATGAAGTCAATTTGATGACTGATGGCTCTCTTTGGAGGTAAGGTTGCTGGTGTTCCATCACTAACTATATCCTTGAATTGTTCAAGAAACTTCTGGACTGCTCCTGTTATGACTATTTTCTTAGTCTTATCTTCATCCTTGGGTTGCACCATGACCACATATCCTTCCCCTCCTTGTTGTAGAGTGTTGATAAACTCCTTGCCACTACTTAACAAGACACTAGGGGTCTTTGACTATCCTTCTTCCTCATCTGACAGTGACTGCAGTTTGAATGTCTTTCCATCCTTCTTGAATGAGATAGTGTTCTTCTTTCCATCATAGATGGATCCTCTATCATACTTCCATGGTCTTCCCAATAGAAGATGGCATGCATCCATGGGAAACACATCACAAATCAACTTGTCCTTGTACCCTCCAATGGAGAACTCCACCATTGTCTACTCATTTACAAGAACACTCTGCCCTTTATTCAGCCATGTCACCTTGTAAGGATTAGTGTGGGGTACCTTCTCCAACTTTAACTTCCTCACTGCCTCCTCAGAGATAATGTTATCAGTAGACCCTGAATCCACTATAACCTTGCACACCTTCCCAAGTATTTTGCATCTTACCTTGAATAAGGCTCTCCTTTGCTTTGGCTCCTCCTTGACTGGTTGTCTGATTAGAACTCTTCTAAGCATTAGGTTCTCCCCCATTTATGATTCTATGTGACTAACCTCTAGTGACTTGATACTCATGGTGTCCTCTTGAGCATATGCTACTCTCTTTTATGTATTTGATGAAGATGCTTTCTCCAGGCACCTATAAGCTAGATGTCCTACTTGACCACAATTATAACACTTCATACTAGCAAAGTATGAGTTACTTCTACCTGTACCTCTTCCTCTGTTAGAACCTCCTTGAGATCCTCTACCTCTTCCATAACCTCCTCTAGAAGTTGTTTCACTTCCATGCTCTGTGATTTTAGACTCTCCCCGACCTCTTTGCTTAGTCCCTCTCACGCTGGTATCCACCTCTATGTCCCTTTGATCTTTTGCCTTTACCTCCTTCTTCAAAAGTCTGGTCTTGTTTCCCCACTCCCTTCAATATTTATAGCCAATTGATAGCATTGGTGCACTATTTTTGGACTTAGAAGAGTCATTCTCTTGAATGTTCCACTTCAAGTCAGCAGATACTGCCACCTTTTAAGACTTTCATCCTCCTCAAACATTAGACCTCATACAAAAGTTTTTGAAACTCCCAAAGATAAGAATCACATCTTGGTCTATTTGTCTCAAGCTTTGTCTTTTCTATGCAACTAAATCTATAATCATCTAGAATGTATGCTTCTCACTTTTGGTAACCATTCCCTTCCAAGTAGAAATAGGCTTTTGCTCTCTTTCCTCTCTCTGGCTTAAATGAATTTCCCACCATGTCAAGGCAGAACCTCTCAATCTTGATTTGGCCACCTTCACCTTCTATGCTTCAGTGACTCCATCACATTCAAAATGGTTTTCCATTCCCTTTATCCAATCCATGACTAGATCAACTTCCATTTTCCCACTAAACAATGGTATGCCTTCAAGTGCTTTTCCACTCAAAGCCTTCAATGCCTTCAAGAAAGGCTCTTCTTGCAAAACAGGGTCAGGTTCAGGGATCTTGTCTTCCTCTGCAACCTCTTCACTCTTGGGTACCCTTCCTTCAAACCTATCACTAACCTCATCGGTCTTGGTTTGCACATTATTCATTGCTTGCTCAAGTCAGTTTCCTGTTTCAACCTCTCCAACCCCACTTAGTCACCATCTGATAGGGAGGTTGGATGAAACAATCACTATTTCATGCTTTGGGTCTTTCTTGGAAGACCTCTAGGGTGTTTCACTCCACCACTTGAAACCTATAGGACCTCTTCCTTCTTAGGGTCCCCTGATTTCTCCTTGCCAACCCAACTATCAACTTAGATCCTCCTACCAAGTCAAAACTTGGTGCAATCTTGAAACACTTGCCTTAGCCCTTAATCCACCCTCAAGGCTACAAATCCTCCAAATTCTTGATTTAGTTTTACAAGGGTGTGGAGGTGCTTCTAAAGTCATGAATCAATCCTGCTAAGTGTATTAGGGGTCCACCTAGCTCCATTTCCTAGTCACTTCCATCAAACCCTCATTTAGGCCAAAAAGGCTACTAGCCCTAGGAGCCCCAATTAGGCCTCTTTCTCTGAGAAATCAGGGTTTTTCCCAAGTCTTTCCAAAGAACACCCCAAACTTTTCCTAGGATTCCTAGTACATATTCTCACCTCTCAAGGATTTTTGGGGTCTTGGGTCACAACTAAGCGTACAACACCCTAACCTAAAAATGAGCATCACTAGGTCTTTTAAGCCCTTTCCTTGCTTCTTTGCAAACTATTAAGTCTTTCCCTCACCAGATGGATTGTTGGAGCTTCCTCCTCCATGCTATGTCTTGACAAGACACTTTTCTATCTTCTCCAAGTAGTAATTTGTCAAGAAATTGACACCCCTGCAAATCAAGTGCTCTGCACTAAGGTCTTCCCTAGCCAAACTCTTCCTAGTTCGCCTATGGTAAGACTTCCACAGTAGCTCCTGTGCTTTCAAAGACCCTAAACCCTACTATATGTACATCCATGGAGTCTAGTCATTGTTCCCAAAGGGTTGTACAACTTGTATGGTGGGAAAGTAAACTAACACTCCATTCTCTCAAACCTGGTTTAGACCAACAATAGTATGAAAACCAAAACTAATTACAAACAATGCTTGAAATAGAATAAAGAACCTAGCTAAAGCCACACAATGCTTGAAGAAAATATACTCTACATCCTACATAGATTACAGTGCCATGATCAATCCATTAAAACACCTCTTCAATAAAAAAAATAGAAAATTCACACTCAATCACAATTGTTTTCTTGAATTCAGAAACTTCAAACAATTTCAAATGCTTCCAACCCCTCTCCAATGTTGAGGCATCCCATAAATAGGTCACCCAAATCAGTTATCCTCTCCTTGGATCTTCTTGGCCGCTTGTAGCTCCAATTGAGAAAAATTTTCAAAAATTTTGCAAGAATTTGAAAAAAAAAACTCCTAAAAGGTCTAAAAGGTCAAAACCTCACTTGTGCAAAAACCTTAAGCCTATCCAATGGTCAACATGACCTTCATCAGATGATCAACACCCAATCAAAAATGCCACTAAGGTACAACCATAAATGAACATGAATAGATGATAAGTTGGCCTAAACAAATTGCCAAAACATGACCTTCTAGACAAACTATGGTAACCTATGGGTGTCTCACACCACCATCTCTTCAGAAACCAGGTTCTCAGAACTTCCACTATCAACAATCACTTTGCAACATTTACCAGCTACCTTGCATCTAGTTTGAAACAAATTCTTTCTCTACAATGGTTCCTTTTCTACTTCACTTTGTAACAATAACCTTATATTCACCAACACTTCTCCATCTTCCAGTTTATTAGATGATCTGACATGATCCTCCTCAGCAAAGGCTATTTTCCTATTGTTCTTATTCTTTCTACTTGTCTCTCCTTGATTACATTAAAATGTTCTATGTCCTTCTCCACCACACTTAAAGCAAGTTCCCCTGAATACTCTTTTCTCCTTATCATCCTTTCTATAACCTTCATTCCGGTAACCACCATATCCTCCTCTTTTGTAAGATTTTCCATCACCTCTATGATATGAATTATCATTTCATCGACTCTTATCCTTATTTTTATTTGCAAAAGGTCCTCTTCCTCCAGCAAAAGTTCTTCCTCTCTCAAATCTTCATCCTCTTCCTCTTTGTCTCTGTTCATGTCTTTTACTCAACTTCTCTTCTACTTTTATGGCACATTGATATGCCTCTTTCACACTTTGAAACTTAATAAAACTAATCTCATCATGTATAGATGACC
>VDFB02133232.1:0-21214 GCA_007258455.2 Sequoia sempervirens | reverse complement strand
GAGTGATGACTCCAGACTCTGACTTGAAGCTCACGGAGCGAAAGAGCTTATGAAATTGCAACTCAAAACTAAACCCCAAAAACAAACCACTGAGGGTCCCCATTTGCAATGGGGCAATGTATGAAATAGGTCACAACACAAACTTTGCAACAATGTGACAAGAATATGAAGAAAGAGGTGGAGAAGAAAGGAAAGATGAAAGAAAGTCACATTGTTCTTCATGTCGCAAAGTTTGAGAGTTTGGGAACTTGGAACAAGTTTTTAAAAGATGCCTTGAATATGGGAATTCTTTGAATCCCAAGAAAAGTATATTTGGCATTGAAGAAGGAAAGTTGTTGGGACACATTGTGTCCAAGGATAGGGTAAGGATTGATCTAGAAAGACTTAGAGCAATCAACCTTATTCCCAAGCCATTCAAGGGAGTGTAGTCCTTCACGTAGATCAACTTCTTAAGGAGATTCGTACCAAACTTCGTTGAAAAAAACTAAATCAATCTTCAAGATGTTGAAGAAGGATCAATTAGTCACATGGATTGACGAACTTATTGAGGCATTTGTGGGAAATGAGGAACACATAAGAAAGTGTTGGTCTTGGTAAGTCCAAATTCTTCCAAACCCCAAATATTTTTGTTTGCCTCCTACCATACTATTGTTGCTATGTTGCTCCAAAAGAATAAGGATGAATATGAGTAGCCTATTGCAATCTTCAGTAAGTCTTTGCAAGGGGTGTATCTAACTTATTCAACAATGGAAAAGCATGCCTATGCCCTAGTCAAAGCCGTCAAGGATTATAGGCCATACCTGATAGGAGATTTTTTTTTGCATATGTGCCGCACACAATAGTGAAAGATATCCTCACTCAACAAGAAACCTCTAGGAAAAGATGTAGATGAATCAATAAGATCCAAGAATATGACTTTGAGGTTTAGACAACAAAGTTGGTCAAAGGCTAAGGCTTGGCCAAACTCATGGTGAATGTAAATCTTGAGGTAGCTAAGGTCAATGAAATTGATAATGATTGTGCACATGCACATTACCCATTACAAAATGATCCTTGGTATAAGCATATCATCTTCTACCTCCAAAACATGAAATGTCCCTCTAGGATGAGTGAGAACCAACAAAGAACTCTCAAGCTACAGCCTTAGAAATATGTATTGGTGCTTAATGTGGAAAGATTCAAATGGATTGCCACTTAAATTCCTTAACCAAGCACAATCTAGTAAGGCAATGGATGAAGCCATGAAGGTATTGTTGTGACCTTTTTCACACATTGCCCCATTGCAAATGGGGACCCCCTAATTTTGGCTTTGCTTTTCGGTCATTTTGTTGTTGTCTCTCTTTTCTACTGTCTGTCTTTTCGGGATGTGTCCGTCATTAAGTTTAAACATGAAATTGGCCAAGTCTAAAAATTAGGGTTTTGAACTTTTCAGCCAATTTGAAGTCAAACGAGGTGAATAAATTGAGATTTGAGATTAACATTGATGTTAGCATGCTTCCAGCAAGACTCTCAGCTAAATTTCATCAGATTCTGACAACTTACTATTTTTAGTAAGTGTGTAATTCAAGGCATTCCGTCAGCATTTCTCGAAGTTTTAACAGTCACACTGTGTTCAGAACACGTCAAGCTGCTCGCGTGCAAAATTTGAGCTGAAACAAACAACTTACTATTTTTAGCAGTTCAGCTTTCGGAGCAGATTTCAGGGTTTAGATGCAGAGTTTGTCAACACATGTCTGCATATTCCTTCTGGGTTTTCAGAGACCTTCGCGATGATGTAACATGCAAAGTGAGACGACAACTTTCAGAATTCAGCCTTTAGAGGCTATTTTTAGGGTTTGCATGTCAGGGTTTTCTTCGCATGTTAGGTGATTCTTTGTGGGTTTTTCGAGTCCTACGCAGTGGTGTGACATGCAAAGCAGGATAATCACTCCTTCAACAACTTACTATTTTTAGCAGATACATTCCGACGGCCGCCTCCCAACACTTCAGAATCACGAACTGATCGCAATGCAACAGAAACGAAGACAAACGGAGGTCATTTGATACGCATGCAAGACCAATTAGGGTTTCCACGGACCCAAAAAGAGGCGAAAAAGTCAATTTTCTTCAAAACCTATGTATACCACCGCCGACAAGATCTCTCAAGCTATCTCGGCTGATAAAATTGGCGAAATGTGAGCACTTACTATTTATAGTAAGTCATTTCGTAAACAGTTAAAAACAGCAAGTCGCTACAGGCTACCGACGCCAACGGGCAGTCACGTGGGTGAGGAGCCAGCCATTCGAATTTCGTCAAAATTGTGGAAGTTATGAACCGGGCGTTGCTATAAATAGTAAGCCACTTCCGTAAAACATGCTATAACAGCGTGTCAAGGCACGCTGGTGCACAGTCAAGCAAGTGATGAAGACCCCATGGCTTAATTTCAGATCAAACGGAGTTGGCAGAGGATGGAAAATCTGACTTTACTATTTTTAGCAAAGGTACAAGAGGAATTAGGGTTTCCTAAATTCAAGGGCAGAACACGACAGCCATGCAAATGTAGAATTCAGTCACAATCAACACCCTTCAAGCAATCAACACGCAAAATTTGAAGACATTCTGAGCAATTGCTATTTTTAGTAAGTTGCTAAAAATAGCAGGTGCATGCGGATACCAGGCATCAGTGGCACAAACACATCCCGAGGTTCAGAACAAAGCAATATCAGGCTTTCTGGAGTCAAAAGTCAATCCAAAGCACAAAATTTGAAGAATTTTCTAAAAATAGCAAATTAGGGTTAGCATGATTGAGTTGCCCTAAATCAGGCAAAGAGCATAAAATTCACTGAAATTGATAAATTTTCAAGTCCAGCCAGTGAAGAACGCCTTTAAAAGCTGAAGGTTGGTGGAAATTCTCTAAGCACTTGAAACTTGAAGTTCACAGGTCAAAATTCACCTTGAGAAGCTGAAGACAGATGAAAATTCTACTAAGGCATTGAAAAATGGAAGCTTGCCTAGGGAAATGCGCCCAAGCTTGAGAAGACAAAGAGGTGGCCTTGAAATTTGTTTAATATTGCTAAATTGAAAGTACAAGAGGTCAAATGTGCCCTTGAGGAGAGAGTGAGGGTGAAAATCTTCTAAGTGTTAGAAACTTGAAGTTGCCTACTCAAAATGCGCCCAAGGTGAAGTAAGGAAGTTTGAAAATTGCCTAAGTAAGAAAAATGAGAGCCCATGGGTCAAAATGCGCCCTTGAACTTGGAATTGATAAAAGTGAAAGCATGACCATTGATTTGCGCCCTGGCTAGTGGAGGGGTTGAAAAACTCTCTAAGTATGGAAAATTGGATCCTTACCCATCAAAATGCGCCCTTGAGCTTAGAGTTGAAAATTGAAAGCTCAACATGCTATTTGCGCCCCCAAGTGAAAGACCACCCTCTTGTATGCGCCTATAAAGAATAAGAGTGGGAATTTGATGTTCAGGGTATGATATGCGCCTAACTTTGAAGAAGACTCCAAAAAAAAAATTTCTAAGTCTTGCAAATTTGAAGCTCCCTATCACATAGGCGCCCTTGCAAGCTTGAAGAGGGAAAAATAATCTAAGTGTTATAAACTGAAAGCTGACCCTAGTAAATGTGCCTAAGTTAGAAGCATGAGGGAAAATATTCTAAGGCAATAAAACTGAAATTGCCTACTCCAAAATGCGCCCCACTTCAAATTAAAAGCTCTACATGTGAAATGCGCCCCACTTCAAATTGAAAGTTCAATATGCTAAATGCGCCCAAACTTGGAAAGGGGAGGTTAGAATTTTTTGAAGTGTTCAAAGTTGGAAGTCCAAGGTGTAATATGCGCCCAAGCTGCTGGAGGAGTGGAGATTCTACCAAGGCATAAAAATTGAATGCATGAGGGGCTAAATGCGCCCAAGGTAAAGAGGGACCTCTAAATTTTGCTATCATCAAATTAAAAGCTCACATGGTTATTTGCGCCCTAGGCTTGAAGGAGGAGTTTGAAAAATGTTTAAAGGTCACAAATTGAAAGTTCAATATGCTAAATGCACCCTTTGCTTGGAGAGATGCCTACAAATTTGTCCAAGTCTCATAAATTGGAAGCTTGCCCAAGCAAATGCGCCCAGCAAGATGATGGAGTTTGAAATTTTTTCTAAGTGTTGATAAAGTGAAACCTCAAGGTGGTAGATGTGCCTAAATTGAAGTAGATGAATAAAAAATTTCTAAGAAGTGAAAATTGAAAGGAGACCCTTCCAATTGCGCCTAGAGCTAAGAGTGGAGATTTTGAAAATTTTCCAAGGTAAGAAACTTCTAAGGCAAGTTAAACTGGAAGCTCCATGGGTGAAATGCACCCCACTTTGAAAGTGAATCAAAATCTTCTAAGTATGGAAAATTTGATGCTCTCCCCTGTTGATGCGCCTGGACTTGCTTGTGGAGCTTTGGAAAATATTAAGTGCTAACACTTGATGTAGAGGACCTCATTTGCGCCCATGCAAAATGATGAAATATTATTTTCTCCTAAGTATTGATATTTAAATATCACCTTAGGAAAATACGCCTGAGTTTGAGGTGATATTAAGATATGCTATGGCATAAATAAAATTGGCTGTGGATATGTCAAGAAGATGTCAGCTTCACAAGGATAATTAAAATTTTTCAAGTCAGAGCAAGGAAATGTGCCTGGAGTTGAAGAAATGGATTAAATTTGATGAGAATTATTTTTCTAAGGCTCAAAATTCAAAAAAATTAAAATGAACCCGTTCGTCGGTAGACACATGAATTTCACATTTTCTGAAGGAAAACTTTTTTGGGTATTGAATTTTTGCAACGAGGAAATGATTTCAAAGCTTTCCACACTCCGCTGGAAATTTTGAGATGAGGATTTTTGATGGACGCCAGGTGAATGGAATTTTCTAGGCAGAAGATTAAAAAGTTTCTAAGTCTGAGAAACAAATGTTCAAGACGGATGCTTGGGTAATTTGTGATGAAATTTCTAAGGGGAAAATCTGGCCAAGGCATGAGAAATTTGAAGATGAAGTGAAATTTGAGAAAAACGATGAACTCTACTGGGTCTAAAGATCACTTGGACCTAGGCAGTCATAATATGGATGTCAGGTAAGTTGGGTGATTTTATATTATAAAGTGTTCTGATGCTCTTCTTTTTTTATTGGTTTTGCAAGATGTGCACCGGAGGCCAGAGCACGATGGATTGAAATGATAAAATCATGAAGGAAGATGTTGGGAGAAATGGCCAAGTGTTGGAGTTTCTCCTTGAAGACTCAAACATGCACTCAACTCAGAGAAAAAGATGACAAGGAAATATTTCTAAGTCCAGGATAAAAGAAAAGATGAAAACCCAAGTGTTGAAAATCATCATCAAGCAGAAGAATGAGATTGTGGTCTTGGAATTTCAAAATGAAAATGTGCATGCCGTGCCAAAAGTTGAAGCTGTTTGATCAAGTCCAAGAAGATCAAGAGCAGTGTGAACGCGTTTCCAGACAGGAATCTTTTGGATGATGGACATTAATGGCTCATTTATTACCCCACTCCTCTTTGTGGCGGTTTTTAGGGCGAATCTTGTTTAGGGCTGAGGTGGCACGATCTGGGCCATCCAGCCGATTGTAATCTGAGCTGTCCGTTGGACTTGGCCGGTTATATAAAGGGGGAGTCCCCCTTCATTTGTACATTCATGAGACAAGAGAATTAGAGTAGAAGTTAGAATAGAGATACAAATTAGAAGCAGTTTAGCATAGATTGATAGTGTAGTTGAAGGAGGAGGAAAGTTTTCCTTTGTAAACTTTTGCAAGAGATTGTTGTGTAAAACTTTCATAATAAAAGATCTTTTCATTGATGGTGAAATTCGTCTTTGTTATGGATAGCCAGCGAGGTTTCTTCATCCCTTCTACTTCAAGTAGCGTAATTTCATTTTTATGCAAGTAGATAGTAATTGTGGAATGTGGTCTTCAATTTGGCGCAAACTGCCTATCCATACCACGGTTTTGTTCGCCGATGGTGAATGCTTTGTGTAATAACCGAATATCGCGGTAGCACCTCTCATCATGATTTGTATGCTTATATGCTGCCGTTGTGATGGTATTTTCATGCTAAGTTGTGATCTGGACACCTTGAGCTACTCCTTTGAAGATTGCACCGGTTCTGTGGAGGCTGTCCGAAGTGAGGCAAAGCAGGGCTTGGTTGAAGCTTGTGAGAATCGATCGCCGTGTCCATGCCTTAGAGTAGATTAGAACTCTCTAAACCCTGCATTTTAAATTCAGTACTTTCAAGTTAGTTCAGGAAACAAGAACTTCATAGACGAATCTTTCGAACATTTGAATTCCTTTCTCCGCTGCTGAACAATTCCGTAAGTCCCCCTTGAAATTAAAGCAAATCACATCGAAATAACTTGTTATCACTTTAATCTAGCAACAGCCATTCCACGGATACCCCTCTACTAAACTTGTCCTTTTCCTAGATTCGTGGAAGTTCAAGCACACATAACGGGCGATTTTCTCAAGCCAATTCTCGAAGGCGCTCTCACTTTGAAGAATAATTCCGGAAAGCATTCTCTTTATAGTTCTGCACTTAAACGATCTTTCAAGCTTCACCTCGCTCAGACTTTAGCAATCATGAAATGTAGCAGACCGAAAAGTGCGCCTCGGCTCAAGCCAAAATTGGTTGTCGGGGAATCGCAAGGGCGCTTAAAAAATTTAGCCTCAAGACAGTGAAAATTTTAAAATGTAAGGGCGCTAAAATTTAGCGCCATTACATTTTTCTTCAACACTTAACTTTTTTCATGTTTCTGGCACGTTTCCTCACGTTTTCGCGTTTTTCGTCAATCGTGCCACTTTTCGTGCCTAAATTTATTGCTTGACTTGAGTTAGGTTTTTAGTTTTCATTTTCAATTAAGTGAATGAATTCGCCATTTTAGTTGTTTATATTTTATTTCCTTTTTCTCTCCTCTTGCTGTGCGAGTTCCTTTCAAACTGCAAATTCGCGTTTTGAAGATTTTCGCCATTCTTCCTTCAAAGAAGCTTCACGCTTGGTTCCTCGTAAGTCATTTTGTTTCTACATTAGTCTTTATTGTGTGTCTGAGTATTAACATACACGCTTTTTGTTTTGTCTTCTTCCCTTTATACCATTTTTGTTTTTGTTCTTTCTCTTCGCGGTGTTTTCTTTTCCTTCATTTCCATTCTCTTTACCCCACGATTCTTTCTTTGTTTCCCTACGCTGCTAAGTTCATTCAAGGTTTTTCTTCATCCTTACATAGTGATCTTCATTCATGTTCAACGCTTCATCTCTTCTCTCCATTCGCTTCTTCCCATTCTCCTCAATACGATGTTTTTGAGAACCCGGTATCTATCCAATGTGTCGTAGATTCTTTTCTTTGTTTCCCTCTCTATACATCTTGGTATGAACATCGGAAAGATTTATCATTGTGAAAGAGAATTCCTTTAACCTTTGAGTGCGTATGAAATGGGATGGAAACAAGTTCAAAAGTTTTCATGTTTCAAACGAATTGTCTTTGCCAAGCATGAGCGCCCTCGCCATTCATTCCTACATTTACATTTTCAAAATTGTCGAGAAAATGCAAAAGCGTTGAATTTTAGTGCTGTGACATTTTGGAAATGTCAAAAAATGCCTAACACTCCAAAGTGTAAGGGCGCTAAAATTTAGCGCCCTTGCATCAAAGGCAACCTTTCAAAGATGTAAGGGCGCTGAATTTTAGCACCCTTACACTTTTTTCAGGGTTTCCTTAATCCTTCCCAAATGAACTTCATTTTTGACCAGTGCACTCCTGAGCCTCATTTTTTCGCGTTTGTGCATCGTTTTGCATGCCTCGTAATCCGCTTCATGATTTCCCATCCTCGTGCTCATTTTGCGCTTTCCCATGTGTCCTAATATTTCATGTTTGTTTTGACTAAACGGATTGCAGTCTACTTTCAAAGATCGTCAAATCAAGATTGATCAGAGTTTCAGTTCTTTTGATGACTACTACTCAGCCGCCTTCTTCTTCGAAAGCAAAAAGCAAGATGAAATAAAAATATCAAGGCGTCTATCCGCCAACTATGGTGCTTTCCAAAGTTGAAGAGATAAAGGATACAGAAGTTGGTCATCAAGATTTGGTTGACTTTGCAAAGCTAACAGAGATTAAGCCTCTTCCTGATTCAATGAGAGCTATCGTACACAACAACCTCCACTTGGTGGCGATGTTCCCTACAACTGCGCACAATACCGAGTTTGTTCTTCAGGTTGCATCTCATTACATCAGAGAAAGCAGAAGTGTGATCGACTCTTCCGGGCACGATTCTCGGTGACTCCTCGACCCCATTTCTTTGACATTGTCTTCGCTGTCCCTCATATGGAGAAATACATTGACATCTCTATATCAAAAGCTCAGAGATCTTTGATGCTGATCCCAATAAGGCTAAACAATTGATAAACACTCAATGGCTCAAAAAGCCTAGATCATCTGTTTCTAGATGGCCGAAAGGACTCCTGAGAAGTGACTTCAAAGATGACGTCAAGGATATGATCACATTTCTAAGCAGAGTGAAGGGCTTGCCAGAATCATCCACCTTTCACGACTGGATGTATGAATACATCAGATCATAAGAAGGCAGAAGGTGCATATTGACTGGGGCAAACAAATCAGTGATGAGATACATGAGCAGTTGATCAATGCTCCTTCTACATTGAAGTTCTACATGACTTCTTACCTGGTGTACGCGATGGCTGTGATGAGACAATTCCCATGTCTATCTACAAAAGGGAATCAGATGATGGTGCCTGTGTACAGATATTTCTATCAATTGGAGCTAAAGGAGAGCTTTCATCATTTCAGACGGGTCACTGATGCTTTCTTTGCATCTTTACTCTTCAACTTTGATCCAGCTCTGGAAAGAAGAAGAGTGTCTGATGAGGCTTATAAGGTGGTAAGTAAAGTTGGATGCATTTTTCTCCAATGTTTTACTTTCGGAGAGAGAGGCTGTTACATCGTTGTCTCTACATGCTACTACTGCTATCCTTCGGATAAGTGGATTCTTATGGAAACATGCGTATTGATGTCAAGCAGAAGAACTAAGAAGCGTTCATGTTGCGGTCTGTTCCTAATCGACTATCGGGCCGACATATAATTATCCAAACTGCACAAAAGCTAAGTCCGTCTATGCTGAATGCAGATCATGACCATCAAAACCTACAGTATAGGGTTTGATTTCACTACCAGATGTCGTGAAAGTTGCAAAAAGGTCACCAACACAGTACCGCTTTTGAAAGACATCCGGCAGATTGCGAGATGAAGAAGCCATTTGCAAAATGGACTATTGCAGATTGATAGTTCAACAAATTAGAGATCTTGGTATTACTGACCTACCAGAGGATTTTGAGGATCCAGGTGATATCATGAATGTTGTCTATGATGAGCAAGGTATTGCTAAAAGGCCGTTGCCTCGCAGAATACAATGGTCTAGAAAGAGGTTACAAATTGCTGATGTGTTTTTCGCGGATCAGCACTAACGAAGAATAAAGTTGCCAACGGCTTCCCTATTCTCTCTTGATCAAAGTATTCTCAAGACGCTAAGATTGCCGTAAAGTTCGTAGGTTTAACCTGTCTTTTAGTGTGAATAGGCTCAGTTGGCTCGATGTGATTTGCTAGTATTTCAAGGGGACTTACGAAATTGTTCGGAAGTGGAGAAAGGAATTCAAATGCTCGAAAGATTTGTCTATGAAGCGCGGGTTTCCTATTCTAACCAGAAAGTACTGAATTGAAATGGGGTAGGGTTTAGAGGTTCTAAATCTATTCTGCGTAGATATGGAGCTTCAGCCTTTCAAAGAACTTAACCGACTGCTTGCCTCGTGATCGACAGCTTCCACGAGTCGGTGCAATCTTCAAGGAGATGACTAAAGATGTTCAAACCACCACTTGACATGAAGATACCATCACAACGACGCATACCATTATTCAAACCGTGATTGAAGTTAAGTACATGATATTCCAGTTGACCACACAAGGCGCATTCACCATCAGCAAATACACTAGTGGTATGGATAGACGAAGTTGCTTAGATCAAACACCACATTCCACAATTACTATCTTCTACTTGCATGAAATGAAAATTATACTACTCCGAACTATTTTATGCTACCATTTGAATCGGAAGGACGAAGAAACCTTGCTAGCTATTCATGACAAGACGAATTCCATCATCAATGAAAAGATCTATTATCATGAAGAGTGTTACACAACAATTTCTTACAAAGTTTTCAAAGGGAAAACTTGCCCTCTTCTTCAAACTACACTATCAACCTATACTAAGCTACTCTAAGCTATCACCTAGTTGTCTCTCTACTCTGACTTCTACTCTAATTCTACTGTCTAATGAATTACAAATGAGGGGGACTCCCCCTTTATATAGCTAGCCAAGTCCCAAAAGACGGCTAGGGTTACAATTAATAGAGTGGCCAGAATCGTGCCACCTCAGCCCTAAACAAGATTTGCCCTAAAAACCGCCACAAAGGAGAGGGGTAATAAATGCGCCATAATGTCCACCATCATCCTTCTAGAAGATTCCATTAATAGACGCGTTCATATTATCCTTGATCCCTTCTTGACTTTATTCTTCGACTTCGCTCGAGCCTCCATCCTTTCTTCATCTTGAGTTTTGAAAACATTTCATCTTTGTCACTTGAGCTAACACTTAGCCAATTTCTTGCAACTTTCTCTTCCTTCGAGATTGAAACTTGTAACTTTATCTTCCTCCGAGGGTTGTAATATCATCGTGCTTCACCGCTTCAAGTCATCCAGCTCTGGCTTCAACATTCCTCCTGCAAAACAAGCGAGGAGAAGAGTATTAGAACGCTTCATAATGTAAATTCAACTTACTTACCGAGATTTTCGCGTTCATCGCCTCCACTAGCAAACTTTGTGTTCAAGTTCATGCCTTAAACAAACTTCATTTCACTACCTGGGGCTCCGATACTCAATTTCGTTCAACTCCGGCTCTGGAAGACAATCTTTACGAAGGGTTTAAGCAAATTCACCTAGGCAGTTTCTTTCAAATTCATCGCCTGGAGAATTTCACCTTGAAAACACATTTCCTTCACATTTGCCTTAGAAAATTTTCACATCTCCCTTAGGAAATTCATCAACCTAGCGCCCATCAAAAATATCCATCCTAAAGGCCGCAGCGAAGCATGGAAGGCTTTAAAATTAACTCCTCATTGACAATCTTCGATACCCAGAAGAAAATTTTCTCCAGAACGCGTCGAATTCATGGGTACCCAACGAACGGGTTCATTTAATTTTCTTGGATTTTGAACCTTAGAAAATATTTCCCTGTGAAATTTAAATCCGTTCTTCGATCTTCTCTGAGAATTTTGCTCTGACTTGGAAAATTTTTATCAATCTTGTGGAGCTGGCATTCACTGACTTTACCTCAGGCGACTCATCTGTGCTTCAAGAAAAATTCCATCACCTCTCCAGACTTAAGCATTTTTCTAAGGGAGAAAATATTTTGTGCCTTAGAAATTTTTGAATCACTTCGAAAATTTTGCCTTAGAAAATTTTATATCCAACTCGACCAATTTTGCCTGTGAAAATATCAACTTCACTTAGAAATTTTTTTTTTCTCATAGAGGTGCCCGGCACATTTTATTTTCTAGCCACCACTTCGTATTTCACTTCACACTTGAAAAATATTTTTGGAGCTCTAATGCCTTAGCAATATTTTCTTTCTCTTCACTTAACATCTTAGGCGCATTTTACACTTGCTAGAAGACTTCACTTTCAACGCCTAGCAATTTCTTTCACCTCACAATATTTTCTAGCACATTTCACCTTGAGCGCATACCACTTAGAGAAATTTGAAACCACGTCTAGCATATTATCCTCCCTTGAAAGACACTTAAATTTCCACGCCATGCCTAGCAATATCTTCTATTAAGTTCCCAACGCCTAGCATTAACTTTGTATTCACCACGCCATGAAGTATTTTTTCACTTTATTTACCTTCTTTCACTCCATTCACTTACCTTTTACCACATAAACTTGGGCGCATTTGGAGGGGTGAGGAAGACAAAACTCTTTGACTTTGTTAACTTTATTCATTTTGGGCGCATTTCAGCCTAGATGGAGGACGAATTTCTTACTTGGAAAATTCTCATGCATGTTATGCTTGAAGTGGGCGCATTTTGCTATGTGTGAAGGATGAGCATCTTTGACCCTTTTGACTCCTTAGCTGCATGGGCGCATTTTGGAGGTTATGAAGCACATGCAACGCCACCTTGCCTTCCTTATTTTGTCTTTACTTGCCATGCTTTGGGCGCATTTCTTATGTGGAGGAGGATGAAAACATTCAACGCCTTCAACAAGTGACTCTTCAGCTTCCTAGATTTTGTCTTCACATGCCTCTATTTGGGCGCATCTTGCACCTCCTGCAGGATGAAAACATTGACTTCCTTTGACCATTTCTATCTTAGGCGCATTTCTTGCCTTGAGGAGGATGAAACTTCATGCCTTAGTTAATTTTTGAATGCTCAGTCTTGAGAGGAGGGCGCATTTTGGCCTTGCTGGTGGATGAGATTCATTGACCACTTTGACTTTTTCTCTCCTTGGGCGCATTTTGCCAGTGGAGGTGGATATTCGTTTGCCTTGGAAACTTTTTCAACCTTCCCCGAAGCTCTTCTGCCATGATTTTGTCTCTCACAAGTAGATGAATTTCTATACTTAGAATTTTTTTTCACTTTATTTCCACCTCAAATTTCATGATTTCTGTGGCATCGATGAAGTTCCAGACTTAGACAAATTTTCATCATCTTTCGCCAGCTTACGTGCCCTGCTATTTATAGTAAGCCTTCTCATTTTTGCACTTCTGAAACTCAGATCAACTTGAAATTTTGAACATAGCATCCTCATAGCTTCATTGGACTAACACTGCCGCTTTTAGCTGACTGCTATTTTTGTATCTGCCCGCTTGAAGGTGGTTTACTATAAATATAACCCTTGCTGTTTCGAGTAGCTCCTATGTCTCGACGAAGTTGAAGTTTGATGAGGCCTCACCACGCAGTAATGTCCCCAAAAATTTGGATGGAATGATTTAACTATTTAATATTGCCCAAGTCTCAAATTTCATTTAAGTGGGGAATATTAAATAATTAATAAATCTAGTATAAAGTGACTTGTGAAATATTTGGATTATTACTTTGTAAAAGTCACTAATGTTTGATTAATGAAATTTAAAAAGTGACTTATGGAATAGTTGAAATATTATTTTATAAAGTAAAAGGAGTCACTTTAATTTTATGAATGGGAAGCTTACAAAAGAGAAGAAAAAGGCTTCATTCGCACCTTTTGATTATTATGATATTTCATTTTTCACGGAAGAGCTTGAGCGGCCTGGTTAGGGTTCGAAGACCTCACTGCCAGTTTCGGATGTGCAATACCATCCCTAGCTGGAACAACTGAAGATCCTGGAAAGATTATGTTTATTGCAAGATTTTGACACAAGGGCGATATGAAACTGTGGTCTCTTTCAGAATTTCGAAGTCCAAGTTTATGGAGTTTCTGGCACAATGTAAAATCGATTTTTGATTAACTTCTACAGATTTAAGGGCGTAGTATTATACTAAAGCCATGGACGGCTCCTTTTCTAATAGTTGAGCACTATAATGGTCGAGTATGTGAGGAAAGAGAGCAGATATAAGGAAAAACGTGTTTGGTTGTTGCAAACGACCCCATCCTTGTTGCTGCTTGGTCGTGGCTGACATAGTGGGTTCTTGTGGAAGGCGTGGTTTTCCTTGTGGCTGGGTGATTCTTTTTAAGAGATTTGACTGTGAAAGAAGGTGTAGCTGCTGAGTTTCTAGCACCTGGAAATCACTGAGGACATACCACATAATTTCAAGCTGGAGTTGACTTATCTCCAGGTCTGGGCAGAACCTTTGAAATGGGTTGCTGAGCTGAACGGGATTTTGTGAGGGCTTCATTCTGGTTCGTGGGACAGAATAAGAGAGTTTGGAGTGACGTCCATGACTGAGAATGTTGGGCGCATTGCTGGAAAGAACAAATGAACACTAGAGCAGGGATGTCAATCGCTGCAAGCATAATCTGGGTCGGCCTGAGGCACCCTCTTCTTGTTCACTCTTGGCTAATGCTCTTTCAGGTTTGGGAATTTTCTAGAATTACACTCTGTTGAGTTAGGACTGTATGTGTATTCTCTCATTCTAGTGAAGGGTTTCAGTCACCATTCAAATATGGGTCTATTATATGTAATACCAAAACTATAAACTTAGAAAAATGTTCTCAAAGCTGCTGCTACAAACATTGTATCATTTCTGTTTAACTTGCAGCATTCTCAAAAGGGCCTTGTAGGGTGCATAAGCTCTCTCTTTTACCATTGGTGTATGAAGGCAAAGAGCATAATCATAGTCCTTAACGGTTTGAGTGTTTTAGTAACCAAAACATGTGTCCTGGGAATTAGTGGAGTCATTGTTCTGATCTCTGAAAATACAATTCTGGGAATGCACTGCCATAACATTCCATGACATTGTTAAGTGTTATCATATAAGCTTGCAGTCTTGCTTACAGTCTGATTAGTATTACCATGCTGCAGTAAGTAAGTCCTTAATGTTTGTTAATTGAGCTGATGCAAAGGATTATTGTAGAAATCAACTGCTCAAGCTGTAGGAACCAACAGTCTCTATAATGTTATATGTATTCAGTCCCAAAGTAATGGAAACAAATTGCAATGGCATTGTTCTCCCTATGAGTGATATCTTTGAATGACTGTATTTGAATGGCTGAAAACATATTTATTGAACCAAGAAGGAAGTTATCAGATCGAATACAAAAACAAATATAACAAATTCTGAAACCACAGGTCAGGAACTTCACAGTGGTATCAGAGCTACTTTGATAGCACCTTAACAACACATAAACGAGCTCCCTTTAAACCAATTAAACACCAAAATTTCTAGACCTTCCGGGAAGGCACTCTACACCACGGACCTCGTTGGTCGACCGATGCATGCTTCAATTTCTTACTTCTTAGCTAGCCTAAATTGACTTACTATAACAGGTAAGTGCTCCGCTTGACTTTGAAATTTCCATCGTTGTGATAGCCTCAAGATGCCGGACGCGATGGTCATTAAATCGGGTTAAAAATTTTGACTTACCATTTTGTGGGTTCGGTTGGAAAACCCTTATTCCGCTTTGCATGCGATCAAATGATCTCGTTTTAATTTCGTGGGTAATCTAATCAGCTCTAAGTGATTCTCAATTGCCGTGAAGCTACCGCTGGACATTAATTTGCTAAAATAGCAAGTTCCTATCGAAAGGAGAGAATTCCATTTGTATGTCACACCATCGGCTTCCTAAAACCTATCAGAAATCAACACCATTATGCAGAAACCTCGAGCATGCAAAACTCCTAAAATAGCCTCTCAAGGCTGAATCCTCGAAAGTGGTCATCTCTGCTTGTATATATCATCGCTAAGGTCTTGAAAACCTGTGGAAGGAAAAATGCAAACATGCAAAAGAAAAACTCTCAGATTCAACTCCTCAAATTTGGCTCTCGGAAGCCGATTTCAAAATAGTAAGTCAGCCTGGCTACTAAATTTATTTTCAAGCAAATGTAGATGATACTCTGAAGGCTGTGGATCATTTCTGGTCTCAAAATAGCTGGCAAATTGCCCTGAATTTCACACTTACTAAAAATAGTAAGTACCTCGGAATCTGATAAATTTTTGTTGAGAGCCTGCTGGAAACATACTAACACAAACGTTAAGCTCAATTTTCAAGTTATTTACCCTATTCGACCTCAAATTGGCTGGAAAGACTCAAACCCTAATTTCAGACTTGGCCAAATTCATGTTGAAGCTTGCAGACGGGAACGTCCCCAGGAAGCAGACCATAGCAAAGAGACAGACAGAGAGAGAGAGAGAAAAGAACCAAAGCCAAAAAGACGAGAATGGAGCAAAAATTAGGGGTCCCCATCTCAATGGGCGATGTGTGAAGGTCACAAATAGTAATGTATCATCAGTCATGATTGGGATCTGTGCATAAATAATACATAGCATTTTGGTCTGTTTTCAGTGTTCTATCCTAGGCGCCATCATTCTTAGGGAATATTGCATTTTGTTTCATGTCAGTCGGATGACTTATGAGGGAGATATGAGCATATGAGCAAATTCATAGGTTGCTGGTTTTAATTTAAAAGTGCAGATTTGTGCAAACAGAATTATTAATTTGGTCCTTGAGAGAGTTGTTGTTTTGGCATCTTCAATTAAGCCAAGAAGAGTTCTTTATATGATGTAATGCTAATCTTTCAAATTCCTATGCTCTTGGCAGGCGAATGAGCTTCATTTTGTAAACTGGCAGTAGTACTGGCAGTAATTCTCAATCTTGTTCAATTTTGATTTGTAATGCTCAACTCTACTTCCAGTATTTGCTATTGTATTTACTTTACCTCCGCCCTATGGTAGCTACTTTCCCACTCCGGGATAGAAAGCACATTCTGGGTGTTGAGTACTTTCAGTATTACATTTATTTCTTTCAAGCATTGTAATTTGTAATACTCCGCCATATGGTCGCCTCAACTCCATACTGGATTGGGTAGCACATACTTGGTGTCGAGTTCCCTTTCAGTACATTAGTGTAGAAGACCCTCTGACCATATGCTTGCCATCATCGGCGCCATTCTTGGTTAGAGTTCTTGCATAAGCATTTTGATTAAGATCCTCTGACCAATGCTCACACCTTGCCCACATCGGGATCCTGGTGTACATTCTAGTTAGAGTTGTTTTAGCATTGTTTTGGTTTAGCTGCTAACCTTAACAGGTGCATTGGTTTGTAATTTGTAATTCGAAAAAAGGAAAAAATTTGGCTCGGAATATTTCACAAGGTTAGTCTGAACTTTGAAATTGTTTAACTTGAATTCTATTACCTATATGCATTGTTCAAATTGAAGGTGGTATTGTGTAATCGTAAATCCCATTGAAAATTGCAACATCTCTGTCTAGTTGTAGTCATCGTGCTTGGCAAAGAAAAGATTGGTTTAAATTTCACTATCCAACATTTGTCTCTTAAGCTCATAGGAGTAGTTTAGCATAAGTCTAGTTTCTAAACCCTCATCCCTTTTTCTTTTATTTTATCTCAAAATCGAAAATCCTAAAAAATACAAGAGCATTCAACGTTAAATCAATCTAAATCCCTACTTTTGAGTAATTTGTTGTCCAAGGTCCCTTTGTGATACCAGCATATCACATCATCCATTGAGCTTGTCCATCCCCCAACTTACGAAACATTGGAATGACCGTATGACCTTTCTAGCAATCTTAGCATACGAGGTAGTTTTTCAAGAGAGGATAGAGCATCTTTGGACTCTTTGTTGTAGAGTGTTTGGTGTGTCATAAAACACGCATCAACACTTCCAAATAAATTTTGAGATATATTCATGCACCCCTACATTATGGTATCTACCTATACATCAAGAGATCCCTGGATGTATTGGCTTCCACTGACTTAGATTGGGTTGGCATGCCCACCACAGGCATTCCATTCTTTGCCTGCCTTTCACCTTTAGTTCTATCTCCCATTACATGGTCTTGCAAGAAGCAATCTTCTATTGCATTATCATCCACAGAGGCTAAGTATCGTGCAACAGTTTTGGCCAACTAGGAGGTTTTGTGGCTTCGATAGACATTGATTGAGTTTGATTTTCCTCATGATAGTCCCACTATTCTTTGGTGTGACAATTAGAGTGCCATTCACATTTCTCACAATCCAGTGGAGCATTAGTGTACTAAGCACATAGAGATCCACATGCACTTCATACGATAGTTGATTCAGGATGCTTTTCTCACTTTGGAGTACATGCCTATAGAGGAGCAGGTTGCAGACATCTTCACGAAACCTTTGGCATCGCCTGGCTATCTTCAGCTGCGATCAATGCTTGGAATGAAGGAAGTTGTCCTTGGGGGGTTATCATGAGGCCTGCCTTAATGTTTTTTCATACATGCTTTCATCTCTTTTTGAAGTGGAGTTTTTCCCATGAGGTTTTCTCCATTTCTCCACTTTTCAGAGATCTTTTAGTTGTACTGGGTACCTCATCAGGCCTAGTTGTCGGGACCCATTCATTCTTTCTTTTCTTTTTATGCATTGGTTTTTAGAGTTGTTTAGCTACTTCCTAAGTTACACTTCAAGGGGGGTGTTATAGTTATCATGTATTTGAGAATAATTAATTATTATTCTAATTCTCATGCACTTAAGCTAAACTTAGGTTTGCTTTATTAGTTAACTCAATGTTTTATTTATGTTAACTATAAAGCTAATATTAGATCAATTCGTCTCACCACATAGGATGTTGACACTTGCCATGATCTAATCCCTTTATCATTAGGGTTGCTCTTATAAAGCATTCATTCTCTCTTGTATTATTTATTTTGTAAATATTTTCTTTTTGAGGAATAGCAAATCTTTGTTTTGCAGAGCTCTTGAGTAGGTGTTTTGTTCATTGTTTGATCCTATGTCTCTTGTTATTCACAAATCTAACACCAACCTCGTCAATATGGGGCACCAACCTCTTTAATAAAATCTTGTCTTCTTGAGAATAAATCATTTTTATAAATAGCCTTCAATGATATCCTTTTATTATTTTCCTCCTCAATTATATCAGCATATACATCTCTTTTACATTTGCATATATTATTCTTATAGTTTTGCAATAAATTCTTCTTACAAATCTACCATGAATCCTTCTTACAAATCTGCCTTCAACCTTTCTTTAATGATCTTCCTTTTATCTTCTCATTTGCTGATCTGCAGGTGTTATTCTGATATAAACTGTTATTCCTCACACACCTTCCTCTTATTTATCTTCACATTTCACAATTCTCACTTCTACTTGCAATTATCTTTTATATCTTCATAACCTAGTGAAATGTTGGATCTCTTAGAATAGATATGTCTCTCCATACATATATTATTTCTTTAATGCTCATAGATCTTCAACATGTCTCTTGACTATTCTTAGCCAAATCTTCAATTAATATTCATTCACTTCATTCTTCTATATTTCTCTTATTTACTTCATGCTACGTATTATAATTCCATACACTTCTTTGAATGATAAAACCTTCTCTCTTTTATTCCTCTCTCACTCTTGAATGATAAAACTTTCACACATAGTTCATCTCATGGAATGACTTCTCTTATATATCTTGTCTCATCATGAGACACAACCCTTCACCTCAACCTTGTGACTCTTGGTTAAAACTAATCTTTATTTAATTAATTAATCTCTTTATCTTTACACACACTTCTCTTTTCTACTCCTCTTCTTATTTGATCTTCTCACATCTCACACTCACTCATATTCACCACACATTTCTCACTTCCTTTTTATATCTTCATGCCTCTATGAAGGGAGATATCTCTTAACAATTAAACACAAATTTTATTAACCATTTAAAACCTTTGAAAACAAATCACACCTCTTCACTAAATGATGTATTCTTAATGATTGTGTTCCACATCACTTCTCAGATATTTTCTATTACACTCTTCTTATCTTTCACCTTTGACATCATTGACAATAGTTCCGTTCATTCGCTTTGACATCAATGACAATATTCTAACAATCTCTCATACTCCTTTGACATTGATGACATTCAATTAAAACATGTATCTTCACCAAAGCTGCTTGTACCAAGTTTATTGTTTAGTGGTTGCTGATTGGTGAAGAGAATGCTGATTGTATATTATTTTTAATATCATCAGTTCTGTAATAAATTTCTGGATGTAGCAGTTCATAATAGCAGTTTATATTTTTGTCAATTTGCAATTGGCATGCATATGAAATTAATGGTTTGGTAAATAAAGGTTGTTCCCAGCTCCTGGAATTAAGAAATTTAATTTTGTGGTGACTATTTGTGATAATTTGTTGAAACAATATTGAGTACAACCTGTTTGACAAAATTTCTATGTGATTTCAATGAACAATGCTGAGATTTTATGATGAATTAATGATTGTAAATTCTAGTAGAAACAACTTTAATGACTAGCACTAAAAAATACTTCATCTCTGATTACTTGGAAAGTATTTGGCGAGATTCCTGCACATCAAAACTAGTAAAAATTGCAATATTTTGGTATAATATGTTTGGACAGTATATTACAATGGTATTAGAGCATGTATGTGAAGTTATGACATTTGCAAAAATTTATAAATATTCCAGTATGGGATATTACATTTTCCCTCTAAATTCTATTTCAGAATTGTTTACAAAGGCCTTTTAATAAAACATCACTTTTGACCCCTTTTCCTAATGACCCTTTAATAGGTCTGCTTTATGACATTTTATTGGACCTTTCTTTTCCCCCTTTTAAACGATGTTATAAATTAAAGTCATCTAGACAACATTAAAATTATATTTTAATTATTTCCTTCGCTTTATTAGAAAGGGAGGCATGACAATATCTAAGATGGTTTTTGACAAGGAGAGGATGTTGGGGATGGCTTGGGGATTTTTCTAACATATTCTTACATCCTCAAAATGTGATGAGTATTAGGATGGCCGAAAAATCCATAGTGATGCATCCTAGTGTATCCTTGATAAAAAGGTAAAAATTTGGTCGATGACAGTTAGACACATGTTGGCCAACTCAACCCATTTTTGGGGATTTTTTTTAATATTTACCCCTAGATCCTATGACTCAATCATAATGTTCAACTTGGTAGTCATAGTATGCCATGTAAACTACCACCTCACACTTATGTCATTTGTTGAAGCCATCATCAAATTTCTAGGAACATTGATTAATGCCAATGGGAGGGTTTAAACCCCAAAATTGCAACATGGTAGTGCCTTTGCATCAAGGGTTTGGATTGCTTGGCTATGTGCATTGCAACAAACACTACAACCACTCAACAATTTTATTATTGTTGTGCCCCTCAATTGCTTCGATTTTTCCTAGTTGTTGACTGTCGACATGGATGCTCCATTTGCTCCTTGTCTCTGGTTATCTGTAGTCTACCATGCCATTCCTTATTGGCCCCAAGGGTGCTAAACTTGAAAACTCTTCTGGGTTGAATTTAAGGGGTTATATGAGAAATTTTTTAATGAACAAAGAATGGGCTCTTGATGATTTTTGGAAAGGAATTCAAAGTTTTAATCAGATTTGGTCCATGACACAACTTTTAGTGTTGGGTGAAAATTATGTAATCAGCTTTTCGATAGATTACA
>VDFB02133231.1:0-34533 GCA_007258455.2 Sequoia sempervirens | reverse complement strand
GAACGGGATCCCGTGTTATAATCGGGATCCCGTTTTTTGAAATTTGAATTTGGTTTTGCATTGTGGGTGGGTTTTTGCCAAGGTTTTAGGTTCGGGAATAGCTTTGGAAGTCCGAACCTAAGCCTTCAACCTGGTTTGACCTGCAAATTGTAAGCCTTAACAATGTTAAAGCAAAATATCGACTTTGGACATATGGCTGACGACCTTTTTTTGAAAATTTTCTGACAAAATGAAAACCCATTTTAGATCAAACAATGCAGATTCTAAATATATAATTTGTTTTGCAATTGAATTATTTTTTGTATTTTTCAATTAATTTCTAATAAAATTGGTCCATAAATTTTTAAATGCTCGAGTTTTTATATTTTAATAACTTTTGATCAACATAACATTTTTGACAAATGGACTGCCGCGAGAAAACCAGACAATTTCTTTTTCAATTTGAAAAAATAAATTAGAAAATGATAAGTTTAGGTCATCTTATGCATGTCATACATGATGATTTTTCAAAACGACAAATCTGCCTGATAAAAAATTAACCAAAAAAAATATATATTCAATAAAAAATTACAAAAAAATATCAAGAGCAAGCTTTAGTGAGTCATAAAATTTTTCCCAAAAGGATTTAGAAAAATACGATAATTTAAGTCAAAATATGGTTGTCGTACATGTGCATGGTATGGTAAAAAAATGACTTTTAACTTGATGGTTTTGAAATGCCTATTAAAACTCAATTTGTACAATCACGGGTATTGAAATAAATTATATTTGGAAACTAGACTCCGAGCACTACATTTTATGATTAGTGACTTTTTTAAAGATTTCATCTCTAAGTGCTTCAAATTTTAAGGTCAAATGTGTCAAATACTGAAAAATCAGGGAAAACACTTCCACTTTTTGGCCAAAAAGTGGACTCAACTTCTTGCACACACCCACTAAGGTGTGATTACTAGTTATAGTTTTATTATATTCATAAATCAACCTTAAAGATTCAATGAACATACAAATAATTATCAAAATCCTATAAATTCTTGCCTAATTTATCCCGGGAACATTTAGACACCAGAATTCACAACTCTTTAGGAAATGTAATTTAGAGAACCAAAAGAACACAGCCTAATTTGTCCCGGGAGCATTTGGACATCAGAATTCACAACTCTTCAGAATTTTAAGGAAAAATAAGTTAGAGAACCAAAAGAACACAGAGCAAACAAAAAAAACATAGTGAAGATTTCAACAAACTGAGTTGGATGTGATGCAAATTTTATTTAATGGTGTGCGTCGTCCTAAAATTGAGAATCGAAACAACTGGGTTTCCTTCCCATTTCCCAGAGCATGTTTGACAGCAGAGCCCATGGAGGAAAGATAAGACGACAAACTGCAATGTTCTTAATTACAAAGACGACAAGAATACTTTGTACGCACACTCCACGGTTAACTAAATTAGGTTTAGATCATAATTTACAAAAAAAACAGCTGGATACAGCGTTTTGGGAATGCAGTTGCACGGACAATATGGCAGGCACCTTATAAGGTCACGACTCACATTCATTAAATAATGTAAGTTGTTGGTGCTTACAATCTTATTAAGGACAAGCTTCAAGTTTCAATGATCTTGTCGCTCTGCAATGTGAAGGCTGGACTTGGGGAAGGACGTCTGTTAACATTTTAGATCCTTCGTAAAATATGTTCATAATGTCTGCACACAGCCAAACAGTGCAATATTATATATTGAAATTATACGCTAAATAATATGTTTCAGGAATCTAAATGTTGGAGCTTAGGTTTGTCACAATATCATTGATTCAATGTTTCCTCCAACGTCGAACCGCCACATATGTTCAACGCAATGAGCAGGAAGGATTTTAATAGATATGGTATTTTTCACGTTTATGATAGTGATTACAGAATCTATGTATATTGTGATTTTGTAAGTACAAATGTGATTGATAGCGTTTCTCAATATAATGGTGTAAGTATAAAAAAATATGATTTTTTTTCTAACATTTTTTTTGAAAAAGGAATTAGATGAATGATTCATAATCTATTGTTTAAGTTTACTTTTGTAAACATAGAATTGACATTTGCAATTACAAATTTGAACAAGTGGCATAAGTATCTAAACTTTAGTGTCTAGATTTTATTGTGATATTTTTGTTGCTTGAATATTGTTTGACTATGTATGTAATGCTTATATTTGTAGAGGGGTAATGTTTAGTGACATCATTTGGAGTTTGTTCTAGATAAGGAAAAAATCAATCTCCTTTGATCAAATCTATGTATGGATCAATTTAGTGGATAGGAACAAAGATTGAATACAAGCACAAGCATGCACAAAAGCCCAAATATCATTATGTAAGAAGGTAATGCTATATGGATTCTTAAATAATATTCTTTATGCTCAACACTCATGTTTCAAAATATTTAGATATTGGTTTCTAAGTAGATTAGATGTGTACTAATGTAGTAGTGTTAGTCCTTAACTCCAAAGGTGGCATGTGAAATGTTTCACACTTTGAGTTGGCATATAATGGCTATTTGAAGGGTTAGATCAACCTGAAATTTGAATATAAATTTAAAAGTTTTGGGTACATTTATGTAAATCATGAAATTGACCCAACTTAATCTCACAAATTATAGATTTGAATGTAGGGAGGGGATGGTTGAATTAAGGATTGGGAAAATTTCCTTATGAGATTGAGTGTAAATTAAAATAGGTAAGAGTTATGTTATGTTAAAGTTTTCAACAAAAAATACTTGTATACTTGTCATTACATAAAGGACAATTGACCTAAATTGATCCCAAAATAAAGAGGAAAAGTAAAACATATGGAATTTCTATCAGTATGCCACCACTTTGACTTGCATCTAAACTACTATGAGAATGCATGTCAAAGTATGATCAACTACTCAACCTAAAAGTCATTTTATCCAAACAATCATAAAAATAATATAGATAAGGATGTCAATGTCACTTTGGCACATGCGTCTTTGGAATGAGTGTTCTCTCTTGTAAACCTACAAAAATAGAAAGATTCAATTAATATCATCATCTAGACATTAAAATAAGAATATGTTATTTGCAACCAAAAGGGAAAGAAAAAATGGAGAGATATTCTTCCCGTAGTTGATGATGATATTATCTAGGGTAGAAACATCATCAAGCACTACTTTGGTGTAACAAAAGTAGTGTTGTGCCATATATAAATGATATAAGATCATAAAATGGTCACTAGAATCATACTCAAGAAAGGAATGTATGCCCCTCCAATTGGTTGCATGAAAATGGTCTGTAAAATGATCCTACTTATGAATCACTTAAAAAATTTGTTAGATTCACCTATGGATCACAAATTTTATTATTATTGATCGTTGGAAAATTGCATGTACGAAAGAGTATAGAAACAAGCATTCAAAGCATAGACAGAAGAATGAAAGAAACAAGATTTTATGACAGAGTTCACCCAATGTTCGGGCTACATCTCAAGGCTCACTCAACTGTGACGCCATTTTCCATAAATATGATGCAAATTACCTGATTACATCACTATGGTCTTCAAGTTGCAATACACATTATTCTTCTTTCAAGGAAGATTATTGCTCTTCAAGCTCTTCCTGCTTCTGCACCGCATTGACAAAAACTTCCCAACAACATGTTCGTGCCTAGCTTCTCCATCGCTTTTACAATGCTTCCAAAGCAATAATAATGCAACTTACTCTCTCAAACAAGAGTACAAAAGCCTAAGGCATCAAGCCTATATTGCAAATTGAGATAAATTTGAAGAAAGCAAGGCTACACAAAGTTACCATGGGTACAAAACCTAAACCTGCAGGTGCTGCTAAGAAGAGAAAGTGGTTTAACAGATGTGATAAACCTTTTGGTACATTATGCCAGCCTATGTCTCTTGATTTTCTCTTTCATGTTGAATCTTGCACCGCACCCAATCAGATCTAGACTCAATTGGAGTCCTTGTTTGGGAAGCAAGATACTATGAGAGGATTTCAGTTGGAGAATGAGCTTATCAGGTTTGAATCCTCGAGATTTTGATAGCATTACAGACTTCTTCACCAAAATAAAGTCTCTCAGATTACAGTTGAAACAGTGTGGTATTGAGAAGAATGACACTCAATTGGTTCTTTCTATCCTTGCCACAAAAGATGCACTTGGTACCGAATTTACAATGCCTTCAGATGATGATTTTTCTAAATCTCTCACTTGAGAGCAGGCAAAGTTGGTATGAATGGGCTCATTGAATTCTCCACAATCAAAGGATCTTATTGCATCTCCAAGCACTTCAAACTAGAAGGCTCCTAATGGTAAATGCAAGAAACCAAAGCAAAAGGATTCCAAGTACAATGAGCAAGCCAAGGAATCAAAATCACATGATACCTTAGATTCTTCTACCTCTTCAAAGAGGGAATCATCTGAGAAGGATCAACCTAAATGTGCATATTACACAAAGTTGAGACATGATGAGCATCAGTGTTATGCAAAGCAGATTGATGAGCTGAAGAATCTTCTTCAGAAGAACAATATTTAGTTACCTTCATCGTCTTCTTCCACCACATCACCTTCACAATCAGGTTCAGCTGGAATGGCATGTGGAGAAAAAAAGAAGAAAGGCCATGTTCTCCTTGCATCCACAAATCTTCAATCTAGTAGATGACTTCTTGATTCAGGACCTTCACATCACATGGCTGCATCTTTGGGTATGTACTCTTCATATGAGCCTTGCTCTTTGCCAAATATTTTGATGGGGAACAACACTTACATGAGTGTTACTGGGAAAGGATCCATAGATGTTGATGATGGCACATTCCATGATGTATTTTGTGTCCCTTCATTGACTTATAATCTCCTTTCCATCTATTAGATTACACATAGTGGGGCAAGTAAGACCATAGAGTTCACACCTAATTCAGTGCTTATCAAAGATCTACATACTAGAGATATTCTTGCAGTTGGGACCATAGATCATGCCTCTTGATTGTATGCTTTCTCACATTTTGCTCTAGATGAGCAAGCATCATCATTGGCTGGTCCCCACTCTCATGCATCTAGAGTGGATTGGATATCTAAGGAAAGGTTTGGTCACTTGAACCTTTGTGTACTTCCATCGTCCACTTTGGTTCCTGAGACTTGTGTTGAGCTTCTTCCTCCTACACCTCCTGCATATTTAGAGTTCAGTTCTTTTCAGCAGGATGTGTCCAGACTTTCAATTTTAGTTTTGTTGAATGACTACTTGCCAGACATTGCAGAGTTATTCATTGAGTCTCACATTACTGATATTGGGGACACCATTGAGGATATTCACTTCCTCTTCGATGATAGATATGGCCCACTAGTCATCACATCAAAATTTCCTTTGGAGGTTGTTCTACTTGCATCTCTGCAATTGTTTGATTCAAACATGTGGATCTTTGATCATTCTTCCATGGCATCTATCATGAGACCATTGCTTAGGAGAGAGTTTCTTCTTCATGCACCATTGGATGTGTTTCTTCCTAAGGGGAGAAATAATGTTTGTCGTAGTTGGATCATCTTCAGAATCCTTCTTTGAGCATTCACTTATGGCAGAGGAGCTACTACCTTATGGGGAGGATTCATTGTTTTATCCTTTCTCTCCTATGGGGATGATCTTGTTTGTACTTATATGTGACCGAAGCAGAATTTGGGGGGACTTTTGAGTCCTAATTTTCTTAAAGTCACATGTATGATTTTATTTTCTTTTATCTCTTTTTTGGAGAGGATTTTTTCCCATGAGGTTTTCTCCTTTTCTCCACTTATGGGAGATTTCAGTTCATGTTCATGGGTACCTCATCAAGCCTTGTAGCCAAGACCCATTCTACATTCATTTAGCTTCCTTTATTAGTTGTTTAGTTTCTCCCTAAGTTGATCTTAAGGGGGTGTGTTGGAGTAAACAAGTCATTAATTGATAATTAATTAATCATTAATTAATTATTAGAGGCTTTTTACTTTAGTTCACTTAAGCTAAACTTAGGAGTTTCATTTTAATCTTTAGTTTAATTCTTATTATTAGATTAGACTAAATTTAGGACAAGTTCTCTCATTGCATGAGATTATCACACTTGTCTAGATATCTTGTTAATCCACACGTAAGGTTTTCTTGTGCTTTTCTTATATAAGCATGCACATTCATTTGTAATTATGATCTAGGTTATTTGCATCAATAATAATTCTTAGGTTATTAAGCACAATCTCGCTTTTGATCTTCTCTATATTATGATAGGTAATTGCATGCAGGTGTTTCATGGGAACTGTGGAGTGAATCAGTCAATTCCAACAAATTCTTCCCAAAGAATTGACTCTAAGCATTATCTCTAGAAGCATTCCAAGCCCTGTTTTTACAAAGAAATAATACCCCCTTATATACATGCTCCTATTCTAATAAGGGGCTGCAACAATAATATTTGCAAATGTTTGCTATATCTCCATTTTGAGATTACAAATCTTGAAAATATAGCATATTTACCCCTTATTTTTATGAGAACCCCTTATTTGTTTTTTTCAAATCTCATAAAAGTCTTTAAAGCCTTGATAGCCCTTTAGAATATCATAATTCAGGCTTAGGAATATTTTTTTTAATATTTTCCCAAATTAGGCCCTTTCATTTTAAAAACCAATGAAAATCTTTTTAAAAAGGATCGGGCTTTATATTTGTCCTAAGGCCCCCCTTAATTTTCTCCTTATTTTATGGTTTACATAAAATAAAACAATTCTTATGTTTATTTAGGGTTTATATATAGGGAGGAGCTTCCCTTATATCTCAGACAAGGCGTGTGGTGCAAGAGGATTTTAAGGCAAATTTCAAGGGATCAAATCCCACCAAATCCTCTTTATTTAAATATTAGACCAAACACTTTTTCATTAATAAATATGGTTTAATCCTTATTGTATCACTTAGTTGGTCCATGTCAATGCCAACTCACTACTCCCACCACATCATCTACCATGTGTCCTGCAGAGTGTCAAGCTTTGGTGATGCCACGTCATCATTTTGACCAAGTTTGACCGCAACTTTGACTAGTCATAACTCCCAAATACATACTCGGATTTGGTCAATTCAAAATGTGTCAAAAATCTCTCACTGAGCTCTATGTGATGGAACTGGTAGAGAAATGTTCCATGATCACTAATTTTTTTGGTTGACCAACTTTGACCTTATGTTGACTAAACTTTGACCAGTCGTAACTTTCACGTATGAGCTCTGATTCAGGTGAAACGAGCAGTGTTGGACTCATGGAAATGAGCTCATAATTTTGAATCCATTCTTTTACCAATTCTAAAATGATCATTTTTTTCTCCTTTTTGTCCTACCTTTGGTACCTTGTTTGACCCAACTTTGACTGAGCATAACTCTCGCATACGATCTCCTTTTAACATGATTCAAGTTGCATTAGGATCATGTTGGTGATATCTATGCAATGAAGCTATTTTTGTCAAATTCTAAGACTATAAATTTTTTAGGGTTTTGGAGATCCACCTGGATCAAAAAAGAATGTTGATTAGTTAACATATATTTAAGATGATGTAAGCCTTAAAAAGCTCAATAATCATGTAAAAAGATAAGGATAGAATTGTGTGACACCATAAAATATAGTATGTTTATAAAAGCACATATAATGGAAAGAAACGAGATGCCACAATGTTGTCCCTGAATAGGCCTATAAAGAAATTGAATGTAGCCATGAATGATAGATAAATGATTGTATAAGTAAAAATAATTGTGTGATATCACCATTATAATTATTCACAAAAAATAGAATTATCATAAATTATCTAAGCATAAAACATGTCATAAGATGAAACCATAAGATAAAACATGAAAATGAAGTAGTCTATTAGGATGAAACCATAAGATGTAGGCCTAATAATCATGAAGATCACATATACAATCCTCACAAGAAAATAACAAGATAAAGTGAAACATATAATTAGAAAGCTAAATAATATTCATTATAATCATATGGATAATCATGTAAATTTGTCATCGTCATGTAGTGGAATGTAGAAAATATCATAAATCATATGCATGACCCCATATGATGAGAGGAAACAATGATGCAAAATAGGCCAATAGCATGACCCAGCTATAATACCTAGGTTTAGGGTTCATATTCTAACACCTCCCTTCATGATGATTCAACACGCTATAATAGTAGATGCTCTTATCTTCTAATAATGATCAATAACTTTGTTATGATCAACTCACTAAATTGGGTGCTCCATTTTGGTTCCATAATCTCCCTTGAAATATGCTCTAGATGTGCCATATATAGCTAGTCAATATTCCTAGTCAACAATGTAACTCTCTTGCAACCATGCTCTTATCCATCATAATATTGTTTGCAACACTATATTTGTCATAGATTCTCTTACACGTCATTCATGTCAAGATATTATATTACACACCATTAAATGCATCATTATCAGGTATTCACATGGCATAATAGCCGAGTCATAAGTGGGACGTGTTTTTCTATGTGGACTCACAAATAATAAATAATATTTACATAATATCAAACATTAGAATTGTAGGGTATATGACACACATATCCCATCATATGGGAGACACCATATAAATAAAGTAATTATGTATGTATGCAAATATGTAGATCATGGAAGCTCCAAATCACAACCAATGATGTGGTCACCATCCATCAAATCATCTTGATGCTAGTAATGTTCCTTGTAACCACCCTCATTTAACTCTTGTAAGGTATTGAAGTAGTACTCTTAGGAAAAGTGTTTGAAATATGTGAAATAGGTTCTGTCATGCCTATAACACACACACCCCATTAGGACCGGGGACCCCCTCTTCCCTTTTCGCATTCATCAGGTCATTTTTTCCTTTGCCTCATTTTGCATGCCCCTAATTCTAAGCTTAAGTTGGTCACATGCAGTAAAGTCATCACATTCCAATTGACCAAAATCACCTACCCAAAATCTGTAGTCTTTTTCCTTTGCGAAGGTGCACCTACAGGTTTCCCTTAGTCTTTCGTTGTCGTGTCCTCCTAGCTTCGTGAACCCGCATTTGCGAGTCTCCCTTTGTGGACCGCTGTTGTCACTAAGCCGCTAACTAGTCGCTAACTCTTGGTGTCCTCCCACACTGCAAGCTCCGCATTTACCGTTGTCGCCTAGGTCTTCATCGACATCTAACCTGACTTAGGTTTCCACAACCCCACCAACCCTTCCTACTGCTGTACCGGGCATTAAATACGTTCCATTAATGATGTTTTTCTTATAAAAGGGGGGCCGAACATGTCATTTTCACCCTATTATTTTGAAATTTTGATGCTGAACAAGTTACTCCCACTTGCACGAGATCCCACTGCAAATTTAAGTTAGTTCTTCATCGAAATTCTCACACTGTTCTAGGTGAGTTCACTTTCAAACCTTTAAGTAACGCTTATTTTCACGGGTTGGGGTTTCGGTAAATGTTAAAATCTTTGGAATCTAAACCCTCCTTTACTACGAAAATCCCATCTAAGTCTCCACAAACCACCAGTACCGCATTAGGTCTTTGTTTAGTGCCCTGAAATATATCACCCTCGGTTAAAAATGCATCTTCATGCTCATGCAAATTCTCGCCTTGCATTCGTCATTCTTCGCATAGCAGACATGCCCTTGTAGCCTACATCGTCACCCTGACTGTTCCTAATAACTTCGGGAAAATCTCTAAAAAAATGGCTAAGTCTTCGATCAAGTGCAGAAGCCCTCTTACGGGGTTCTGCTTGTGGGTGGCACCCTCCCTTTTGCTGTCTCTTAAAGGGATGAGACTTAACGTCCTTCTGCATGCCCGACCTCGCACCCAACCTAAGACCTCTAATGAAACTACTAAGTAAATCTCATTGCGAGCCCACCCATGCAGGTTTCCACCATTGGGTTGTCGTCTCCCTCTTGCCGCTATTTTGGGTGCCAAGTCCTGATGCCCTTTCGCTTTGCGGACTATGCATGGTGCATCCCCCACATATTAAAATTAAAACTTGCTAACATTGAGCTATTGGTCAGACGCCCTTGCGGGTCTATCCTTGCTGGCTTCTGCCTGCGGGACAACCTTTTCTCTACGCTACTATCTAACCACAAAGCACTTATATCCACTCGCATGGAAGATTCCGTAGGAGTCATTTCCCTTTGCAAATTCCAAAGTTTGGAGCAGCATTTCAAGATCTTCAAGCTCATTTTGTATCTAAGATCAAGCATTGTTGAAGGTTGATGATAGATGCCTATGGAGAATCATGAAGGATTCTAGGTGTTGGGAGATGCACAAGTCATACAACCAAGCCTAAGGACTTTTTTTCAAAGTGATTCCATCTTTTATAATCATCCTATTTGCAACTTATAAGAGGTATTTTCATATTTGTGATTCATTGGATGGATTAGACATCTTCTTTAGTGAATCATCTACATTGTTCACATTGCATTCAAGTGTTTTATCCTAACACAATGGGGTAAAATTGCCTTTACATTCTTTTGGATCTTAGTCTTAGATACACTTAAGATTGAGATTGCACACACTATTGCATGTTTTAGAATTTTATTCATCTTTCAAGGTTCAATTACCAACAAGGGGTTTGACTAAGGCAAACCCCTATCCACCAACAAGATACCAAATTTGTTTTGCAGGTTATAGGTAGATCCAAATTCAGAAACAGGAAATTCAAAGTGCCAAGGAGAAGAGCAGACCTGGAAGTTACAACCCAGATTCAAAGATTTCTGGAAAACCCTACCAAGACCCATTCACCTTTAAGGGTGAATGAGTCCCTATTAACAACACAAAAAAATCAGATTTCACTAGGTGCACAACATCCTTACCTTCTTGTTCCTTCAAAAAAGTTGTAGTTTCTTTCTACTTTGTGTTCAATTTATGCATTTGTGTATTAGACCTAGGATTAGGGTTTATTCATTAGCCTAATTCTTTCTCCCTCAGATTGAGATCTTGCTCACCACCCTGTCCTTGCATAAAGGAAAGAGTGCAAGATCCCTCAATCTTGATTCAATTCACCTCTTGGGTTGATAGTTGTTTCAAGATTCTTGGATCTCATCTTTTGAATGAAACATCCCTTGTGGAGAAAAGGTAGATTGGATATATTCTTCTCCCTCTCCTATTTTTCCACATTTCAATATGATATTCAACATATCATAAAAAACAAGACTCAATACTATTCAAACATTAAAAAACAGTTCAAAGAAAAACAAAACACACAATATAAGTGTAAGCCAAAAATTATCAATGATATCTTATATTCACAAATAAGAAGGTTTTTCCAATAGTCTCATCCTCACCTTCCATAACTAATTATATCCTCTTTCCTAATCAACTTCAAATCCACCAAGTGCTCTCCAATGCACACTTCCTAACTGAAATTTAACTCTATATTTCTAAACTTACCAAATATAGTTTAACCTGCCCCCGATTCTAAGGAATTGATTTGTCCCGCCTCTTGATTAAAAGGAGTTAATTTGCATGTCATTTATTTTTATAATAATATTGTATTCATACCTAAACATTAAGGATTCATACTAATAGCTCCAAAAATCCTATGTCATTGACTAATTTGTCTCAGCAACATTTGAACATAAGAATTCACAACTCCTTAGAATTTAAGAATCAAGTTAGAGAACAAAACAGAATACAAAACAAACATAAAAAACCATGGCGAAGACTTCAACAATGCAAATTTTATCTAAAATTGGAGAGCGAAACAATTGGGTTTCCTTCCCATTTCCCAGAGCACCTTTACCACCACAGCCCACGCAGGAAAGATAAGACGGCAAACTGCCATGTTCTTAATTACAAAGATCACAAGAATACCTTGTACGCATACTCCACAGTTCACTATAAATTAAGTTTAGATTATATTTTTTAAGAACAGCTGGATACAGCGTTTTGGGAGTGCAGTTGCACGGACAATATGGCAGGCACCTTATAATGTCAGGACTCACATTCATTAAATAATGTAAGTTGTCGTTGCTTACAATCTTATTAAGGACAAGGTTCAAGTTTCAATGATCTTGGCTCCCTGCACTGTGAAGGCTGGATCTGGGGAAGGACATCTCTTAACTTTTCAGATCCTTACTTCGTAAAATATATTCACAATGTCTACACAGCCAAACAGTACAGAATTATACGCTAAATAATATGTTTCAGGAATCTAAATGTTGGAGATTAGGTTTGTCACAATATCAGGATTGAAACAGAATTTGATTCAATGTTTGCTCGAACGCCGAATCGCCACACATGTTCAACGCAATGACAAGGAAGGATTTTAATAGATATGGTATTTTTCAGGTTTATGATAATGATTACAGAATCTATGTATACGTAATTTTTTAAGTACAAATGTGATTGATGGCATTTCTGAATATAATGGTGTAAGTATAAAAAATTCATGAAAAATAATCGTTTACAATGATTTTCAAAAACATTTTTAATTAAAGAAAGATTTTAATAAAAAATGTGTCTTCAATAATTAGAGTATTCATAAATTCAATTTTTTTTTTTTTATAATTTCAAATTATTGTAAGAATGAAATTTGAATAAATTAAAAAAGAAAAGTAGGAATTAGATGAATGATTCATAATTTAGAATATTGAGTGTTTATTATTTTTTTTATTGAAAAGAAACATATAAAAAACAAATATACAACATATAACAGTTACACGGGAAGAACATCATAACCCAGCATGCCAGCAGTCACAGCAAACCAATAGCAATGCTGTTGTGAAACAGCAAAAAAACAATAGCCTGCAACAGCCAAAATACAAACAGCAGCAATGCTGAATTAATTCAGCTAATTAGCTGTCCAAGTAGTAAGAGTTTATAACAGCAAATTGTTGCCAGCTCCAATTAACAGAAAGCAGTAATCAACCCCTGGTAGCATGACAGAACGATCCCGCATGGCAGTGACAGCTGCACCCAACTATATTCTGCAACTTTCCAGCACACTAGTATGAACAACAATTTCCTTTGGAGTGTTGCATCAGCTCTTCATTCACTGAAAGATAAACAGCTCCAAAAGAGCTCCAAAATATAATGATCTCCAGAGTGGTGTCGGTGTTGACTGGAGATTTTATCTCTTCTTTCAACGACCACAAGCGAAATCAATCACACAGAAGCAAAGGTGCTGAGTTGTGTTTGAAAATCATCCAATATCTTTTTGAGGTCAGACTTAGTCTGGATGGCAGATTGAAGAATGGGGATCTGCAAAGAAAGGTTAGCATAGATAGTCATCAATTCGGCTTGCAGGGGTTGAAAGGTGTGCGAGAGAGCTGCCAAACATCGGAATCTCCAGATGTGTTTAAGAGTGATGTGTCTGAGGGTCTGAGTAATAACATTGTGAGATGAGGAGAGACCAAGAAGTGCAGTTCTCCATGACCATGGTTGAGGAAAGAGGACAAATAAGTTAGAGAAAAGAGAGTTCCAGATATTCCGTGCATGGGTACAAAACCAAAAGGTATGCTTGATAGTCTCTTTTTTGGAGCAAAAAGGACATGTTGGAGGAGGGGAAATGAAGGAGAGTCGATCGCCAATGGGAACCTTGACATGGAGAATTTTACAGGCTGTCAGCTGGGCTTGCGCATCAGCTTTAGACTTCCAGATTAAGGAGCTTAACTTGTTCCATCTTGATCTACTAAATTTGCAATTCCATTTGAGGTTAAGCCGGTGGGCTAATGAGATTGCTGGGAGGAGCTGCTTATATATCAGCCGGAGAGGAAAATTTCGAAGGCTTTGATTGTTAGGCCATTTCCAATCTTTAAGGAAGTTGTCATGACAAGGGGTGGAGAGGAGCTGCAGCAGATCTGGCGTAACTAATTGCTGGATTTTTTGGATTGGGGTCTCATAAGAAGGAGGAAGCCGAAACTGAGCTTTAAGCTGCAGCCAAGGTTTCCAATTGAAGGTTAAAGGGTCCCATAAATCCTGGAAAACCTGGATGCCTTTTTTAAAAAGATGTCTACCTTTGAGGTCCTTGATAATGGCCAAAGGACAATTGTCATGCTGAACCAAACGGTTCCACCAAATGGAAGAAGAGGCGAAACTCAAGCCATGACTCAAGCTCTGGTCATACCAAATTAGCCTTTTCGAAGTAGTTTGCCATGCTCTCGAAATGGAGTTAAAAGGTGCAGACCCATGCGTTTGAAAATAAGATGCAAGGAGAATTTTATCTTTCCAACTGACCAAGTCCCAAGAACGACCAGCAGTAGCTGTTTGGATACGATGGCGCACAAGATATTTCCAAGGAGCATCACCATCCAAGGCTCTTACAATCCATTTTGTTATGAGACAGATGCCCTGAGTATAAGGATCTATAATCCCCAGTCCTCCTTTATCTTTAGGTTGGATGCAATGAGTCCACGAAGTAGTAGGCAAGCCTTTTTTGTTACCCCAATTTGTCCAAAGAAAATTTCTGATAAGCTGAGACAGTTGGTTGTAGCATGTTTTAGAGGGCAGCCAGCAAGAGGAGATATAGACATGACTGGCCAACAAAATTTTATTGGCAACTTGAATTCTACCAGCCATCGAGAGGAACTTATTAGTCCAATTCAAAAGCTTTTTTCTAATTTTTTGCAAGAACCAAAACCACATCTCTTTGAGCGAGACTCCAATGCCAAAAGGGATACCAAGGTATCGTGTGATGCTACCATGCTTCACTTCATGCCATTCCCTAGGGATCCAAGGTGGTCGAGGGTTGGGGCCAAGCATTATAAATTCGGTTTTGTGCATTGCCAGTTTGGAGCCTGAAATAGTGCAAAACAAATCCAATATGTCCAAAGTATTAGTCACTTCTTCTTCAAAATTTTGTATGAATAGCATGCTATCATCAGCAAAATGCGAGTTGAGCGCAGTAGCATTGCCTGGAAGAGAGATGCCTCGGATAAGCTTATTTAGGCGAGCATGCTGAAAGAGATATCCTAAAGCATCAGCAGCAAGGACATAAAGGAAGGGAGCAAGGGGGCAGCCCTGGCGAATGGATTTTTGCAAAGGAAAGGAAGGAGAAAGACTGCCATTAACAGCCACTCTAGCATTAGCATCCCTAAAGAGCATGCTTATTTGATCACATAATTTAGAGCCAAAACCGAGCCATTTTAACATTTTAAGGATGAAAGGCCAGCGAATGCGATCATACGCTTTATCAAAGTCAATCTTTATAATTAATGCATCTTGAGCGGATTGTTGCGCCCATTCAGCCGTTTCCCAAGCAAGAATCAAATTGTCTAAAATAAATCTTCCACCCAAGAAACCAGTTTGCTCTGGACGCACTATCAATTGGGAAATGTGTCTAATTCTTCGAGCTAGAGCTTTGGCTATTATTTTATATGATGTGTTGAGGAGAGTAATTGGTCGCCACCCATTTACAGTATCTTCTTCCTTACCTTTGGGAATGAGTTTAATCAGCCCCTGATTAATCACCTTTCCTAAGGAACCCGTTTCAATCCCCTCAAGGTAAACATAATAAAAATCCTCTCGAATGTGAGGCCAAAGAGCTCTATAAAACTCCACTGGAAGCCCATCAATACCAGGGCTTTTCTCTAAAGCCATACATTGAAGCGCAACATCTATTTCATCTATGGAGAGGAGGTGATCGAGGAACTTGCTATACTCAGGGTCTACTTTCTTGGGTATACATTCAGCAACAGAATCCTCAAGGATGGGAAGGAGGGTATCATTAGTGGATTCATCTATAAAAAGGTTTTTGAAGTGCTCATAGAAAGTATTCATAATGTCAGCATGATTGGTTTGTAAGGAGCCATCAGCAGATTTAATTGCAGAAATATGTTCCATCTTGTGCTTGTGGTTAAGATATTGAAAGAAGAATTTGGAGCCACGATCACCATCTTTAATCCATTGAAGACGTGAACGAATTTGGGCACCTTTTCCTTTATACACAGCCATTTTTCGAAGCATATTTTCAGCATTGGCCACAGATTGTTGCAATGAGTTGTTTGTTGGGTCATAGGCCAAGCGTGAACGCCCATATACAAGCTGACCTTGCAAAGATTTCTCAAGTCTGCGACGTTTTGCTGCAGCTCTTCGCCCATAGTTACGAAGAAAGATGGTACACTTAGCAATAGTTCTCTCCCACCAACTAATACAACTACCTTCTTGAGGTCTTGGTTCCGACTTCCAAATGGCCAGCAAACCATCAATGCAATCCTGGTTGTGGAGATGGGTAACATTGAGTTTGAAGGGAAGGTCATTGGAAGGGGGTGTGGAATTTGAAAGGGAAAGACTAATGAAGATGGGAAGATGGTCAGACAAAGTGGCTGAAAGGTCTACAGAAACAAGACGACCATCAGGTGAAGGGAGAATGGAACAATTGGGGGAGATATAAAATCTGTCCAACCGACTCATTTTTCTTGAGTTTCCTTCTCTGCAGTTACTCCAAGTATACCAATGGGGCATATGAAGGTTGAATTTACCCAAGAGGGGATCATGCACACCAAGGGAATTTCGGGCCAGCATCCAAGCTTCAAGTTCAGACTGAGATAGGTGAGAAGGACCAACCCAACTACGATCTGAAAGTTGTTCCACCATATTAAAGTCACCTCCCAGGACCCACTCAGCATTAGGAAGATTAGTGTGAAGCCACTCCCAAAGTAAGGTTCTCTTGGCAGGAGAGTTAGGAGCATAAATTGAACAAAACCCCACCAACAAGTCATTGATGAGAGTAGTAGCCCAAACACAATAGTTATTAGAATCAGATCCAACAGCCACAATATGCTTAGCTAACCAAGGGGCGAGGCCCAAAACAGCACCACCACCACCGTCAGAGTGGTTAGTATGGAGAAATCTCGCATCAGGCCATATGGAAGCAAGGGTAGCTTTGAGCCGAACGGAACTCACTTTCACTTCTTGAAGCATTAGGACATCAGTATGATTGATCTGTAAGGACTTTTTGACTTGAAATTTATAAGCAGGGAGGGTCAATCCCCGCACGTTCCATGATTGGACTGTGCACCTCATTGGGAAGAGTCTGGGAGGTTTTCCTCATCAGACTGAAGTCCTTTAAACTGATTTAGCATTCTACAGTTTTGGGTAAGCATTGAAGGATTCTGATCGATAGAGTCCATCAAGGAGTCCTCACCAAGTGGCTCGTGGGCGATAAGATGGGGCTGATTTTTAGCAAGGATGAGCTCTTGAGGTGTCAAAATTGCTTCAACAGCAGAATTTTTCCCAAAAGAAGGGGTCTCCTTTTTCCTCTTTGATGCCCTTTGTTGTGATCCTAAAACAACATCTTTAAATGACTTGTTCTTAGACTGGGGGGATGAAAAGCATGGAGAAGGGGGTGAAGGAGGTGAAGGGTGGGTGGTTGGCTTAGGGGGAGCAGTAAGCAAGAGAGGCGATGTGAGTGGAGTGGAAGAAGGTTTATGACAATCACCAATAGAAGTTTGATCAGCAGCCAGAGGGTTATCAACAGGTGACTGAGAAGTTTGAGAAGTCTGAGGGTTGTCAACAGGTGACTGAGAAGTCTGAGAAGTCTTTGGTTTACGAAAGGGACAGTTGCGGATGAGGTGCCCTTCCCTTCTGCAATAGAAGCAAGCATTAGGCTTGTTGAGATAATTAATGCACTGGGCAAATTCAAAGCCTGGTCCCACAAGTTTGATAGAATCGGGGAGGGGTTGATTAAGATCCATTTCAATGCATGCCCTAGGATGAGTGCGTAAGCTTGCCCATTTATCTGAGTGTTGCTTGCACCATAACACTTTACCCAGTTGAGCTGCGATATCTGACAAAAAAGGGCGAAATGCAAGGTTGAGGAAGGGAAACTCGACCCACATGGGATATCTGGACTTAGTAATGCCTTCCGGGTGAAAATCGAGATCCCAGGCTTGCACATAACAAGTTTGCCCACAAATAAACCAAGACCCATATTGAAGAACCACACGGGCATGGTCAGGGTTAGAAAATGTGCATGCTACGTAACCTCTGCCCAGTCCCCTGAATGATTCTATTATCCAACCCTTGGTTTCCCAGTTATTACGGGCCCATTTGAAAAAGTCCTGTTCTGTCGGTATGCCTCTAAGGAAAAACAAGATAATGGTTTTTGCTTTGCATTCTGAAATAACATCAATAATTTCATCAGGAAGCTGGAAGGAAATCATTTTACCTTCATTCTGGATGTCCTCTGTGCCGGGATTTGTTGTAGGGTTCGTTGGTACAGCAGACGTGGAAGCGTGTGGGGTCTTAAGGTCTGGATAAACCCCTGCAGACCCTGCTTCAAGAGATTTTTTAACAGTGCCAGTGGAAAGCGCGGGGTCCCTCAAAATTCCGCCATTGTCGTTTTCTGTTTCAGACCCGCTGCCACGTTCTCTTGCTTTTTTTTTCATGCTTTTTGATCGGTTTTGTGTGCAGAGTGGGCTCCAATGGACGTCAGCTGATTTATCTCCGTTTCCAGCAAAGTTTCCAAGCTTATCCCGTGCTCAAACAGTGCGTATTCAGGTGTTAGGGTTTTGAGCCAAGGTGTTATCTTTTGATTTTGTAGTCGAAAGTGTTTATTGTTTAAGGTTATTTTTATAAGTGTAGAATTGACATTTACAATTACAAATTTGAACAAACCAGTAAGTATCTAAACTTTAGTGTATAGATTTTATCTATTATATTTTTATTGCTTAGATATTATTTTTCTAGATATGTAAAGCCTATATTTGTAGAAGGGTAATGTTTAGGGACATCATTTGGAGTTTGTTCTAAATAAGGGAAAATTTTCTTTTGGTCAAACCCATGTATGGATCAATTTAGTGGCTAGGAACACAGATTGAATACAAGCACAAGCATTCACAAAAGACTACATACCATGATGTAAGAAGGTAATGCTATATGAATTCTTAAATAATGTTCTTTATGCTATAAACACTCACGTTTCAAAATGTTTAGTTATTGGTTTCTAGATAGATTAGTTGTGTAAAATTGTACTAGTGTTAGTCCTTAACTCCAAAGGTGGCATATGAAATGTTTCAAAGTTTGAGTTGGCACATAATGGCTAGTTTGAAGTGTTAGATAGTCTTGAAAATTGAATATGAATTTTTTAAAAATTGGGTTCATTTATGTAAATTTGAACCTAGGGAGGGAATGGATTAATTGAGGATTGGGATTGACTTGTGAAATTGCTCGTATGAATGAAAATAGGTGAGAGCTAGGTTATATTAATTTTTTCAACAAAAAATATCACTTGTATGCTTGTCATTACATAAAGGATAGTTGAGCTAAACTAATCCCAAAATAAAGAGGAAAATTAAAATGTATGCAATTTCCACCATTGTGGGACCACTTTGACTTGCATCTAACTATAATGAGAATGCATGTTGAAGTAGAATAAACTAGTCAACTTAAAAGTCATTTTATCCAAACAACCATAAAAAATAATACATATAAGGATATCGATGTCACTTTGGAACATGCCTTTTTGGAATGAGTGTTCCCTCTTGTAAACCTAAAAAAATTGAAAGATTTAATGAGTAGAATCATCTAGAAATTTTAAATAAGAATAAGTTATTTGCAACCAAAAGAAAAAGAAAATGTGGAGATATATTCTACTCATTGTTGAACAATGACATTATCTAGGGTAGCAACATCAACAAGGATTACTTTGGTGTAGAAAAAATAAATTTGTGTCATCTAAAAATTGTATAGGGTCATAAAATAGTCACTACAACCATACTCAAGAAAGGAAATGTTAGTGACCTTGTATGCATCATCCAATAAATTGCATGAAAATAATGCCATTGATTTGGAGGAAAGTAGTTAACATATACTTAAGATGATGTAATCCTTAGAAATATCAATATTCATGTATAAAGATAAGGATAGAATCATGTGATGCCATAAAACATACTAAGGTGTGTTTATAAAAGCACATAGAATGGTAGGAAGCAAGATGCCACAATGTTGCCCCTAAATAGGGTTATAAATTTAAATTGAAAGTAGTCATGAATGATAGATAAATGATTGTATTAGTACAAATAAGCGTGTGATATCATCATTATAATTATTGAAAATAAGTAGAATCATCATAAAATATGTAAGCATGTCATTATCGTTAGCATGATCATGAGGAAGTAGTTCATTAGGATAAAACCATAAGATATAGGCATGATAATCATGAAGATAACATGTATAATCCTAACAAGAAAATATTATGTGAAAGTGAAATGTATAATTAGAAATCTAAATAATACTCATTAGAATCATATGGATAATTATTTAAATTTTTCATCATCATGTAGTAGAATGTGGGAAATTTTACAAAGTATATGCATGGCCCAATACAATAGAAGGAATATATAATGCAAAATAGACCAATACTATGAGCCAAATACAACACCCAAGTTTAGGACCCATATTCTAATACCCCCTTTCATGATGAGTCAACATGCTAAAAATAGTAGATTGATATTATCTTGTCATAATGATCCATTCACTAAATTGGGTACTTCATCTTGGTTTCATAATCTCCCTCAAAATATGCTCTAGATATTCCATATAGTTGATCAGTAAATTCCTAGTCAATAATGTAACTCTCTTACAACCATGCTCTTATCCATGATAATAATTCTTGTGCCATTATCTTTGTCATATTTTCCCTTGAAGTGTCAAAAATTGTACTCCCTTCTTGGAGATAGTACAATTTCACACTTAGTTTGGACCTATTTTAGTACCCTTGCATTCATGTCCTTTAAATCATCAGTAATAGGCCCCTAAAACCATTTATTATGAATCCCAAGGCTTATTTCAACTGAAATCCTAAAAAATTCAATAAATAAATTATTTTTCTAACCTCCCAACAATTTCTCAGCCCGAAAAACTTGGATGGGACCCATATGCCACCTTGTACATATGAGTCCTGTTTGGGCCCTTTTTAGGATTTTGAGTAGGAAATTCAAGTTTTCAATTCAAAATTCACAAATGTTGGCATTTGGGATCTAATAAATGGTAAATTAGATAGAATTCCTATAAAATCTAAGTCTCACATTCATTTTTCACCTAGAAGGAACTAGAAAGAGTAAGACAAGTGATCAAGTAAGCAAAGATTCAAGCATCTGCATTCAAGAGTTAGGAGCAAGCAAAGTTGAAGTCTTGGAGCAACATTATAGTGTTTTTTCAAGTCTTCAAGCTCACTTTCATTTCAATATCTAACATTGTTAAAGATTGATGATGGTTGCCTATGGAGAATCATGATGGATTCTAGGTTGGGGAGATGCAACTAGCCATTGAACCAAACCTAATGACTTGTTTCCTAAGTGATTTCATCTTCCATTATCATTCTAATTTCTACCTAAAGGAAGGTACATGCATTCTTATGGCTTATTAGGGTGATTGAATATCTCCCAAAGTGATTCATCATCATTTTCATGTTTCATGTATGCATCCTATTCTTGCACATTAGAGTAGGGTTTTGTTGCATCTTAGATCTCTTAATCTTAGACACACTTAAGATTAGGACTTTCACACATATTTACATTTCAAATCTATTCTTTCTATCAAGGTTTAATTACCAACTAGGGGTTTGATTGAGGAAAACCCCCCATAAGCAAATCAACACAATATTTTGTTTTGCATATTTTAACAAGTTCGAATCTAGAAGTGAATTTTGGAAAACATAGGAAGGAAGCATAGAGATAGGAGAAAATTTTCAAATCTTTCTTTTTTGAAAGGAAGTATCAAGACTAAATCACCACCTTGGGCGTATGAGTCCCAGTATACCCCTTTTCACCAATTTTCTATAGATCCTAATTTGCTAGTAGAAGATTCCAAATTCTACCCAAATTCCAACATCGAGACTAAATCACCCAGTCCAGTGTATGAGTCCCAGTGAACTTCAAAAATAGTAAATTTTTTTTTTAGATCTGCTTAGACATCTCCTATCTTTCGAGTACTTTTCTACATCTCTCTGTTTACTAATCTGAATTCATGTTTTAAGTTTCTAGGGTTTAGTGCATTCTAGTTTGCATTTCTCCTTTGAAGCTTCGTTTTAATTGTGAACCTCCTTTTTAATCACAGCTAAGGAAACCCACACACACCACCTTTCCCCCTTGTGTGTGTCCTTTCCCTCAATTGAGCCACTTGGTTGAGGGATCTTGGTTTCCTAATGAACTAAGAGTGAAATAGGTCCCCCTAGTTGCATCTCATAAAAGGTGGAACCTTATTTCGTTGTATTCAGTCCTTACACATCCCTCATGACAATATTTTCTGATACACAACATTAAACACATCATATTATGGTTTGCACATGACATGATAGCCAAGTCATAAGTGGGATGTTCTTTTCTATGTGGAATCATAAATAATAAATAATAATTAGATAGTTTCAAACATTAGAATTGTAAGGTGTGTGAAATACCTATCCCATCATATGGGAGACTCTAAATAAATAAAGTAATTATGTATGCATGCAAATATATAGATCGTGGAAGCTCCAAATCACAACCAATTAGATGTGGTCACCATCCATAAAATCATCTTGATCCTAGTAATTTTCCTTGTAACCGCTCTCAAGTGTGTAACTTGTGTAAGGTAAGATGTATTACCTTTAGGAAAAGTGTTTGAAATAGATGGAATAAGTTCCTTTAATTCTTGCACCTATTGCTCTTGTGACTTTAGTGATGTATCTTTCTTGATATTATTATCTTAGCATTCTTTGATACCCAAATAGTGTAGGTTCCTTTAAATGTATCAATGAGATTAGCATTTTTTTCTTTCTATTTTTTTTTATTAATAGGGATGGAACCTTTCTTTATTTATCACATATATGTACAATTCAAGAAGTAATTTGTTCTTGATTTTTGTTTTGATTGTGAAAAAAATTATATGTTGGACCTTCTTTTCATTTTTGAAATTACTTTTTGAATGTGAGGATTTATTTTTCCATAAATATGGTCATAAATATTTAGACTATCCATCTTGGGAGGTTTTCCATTTGCAACTCTAGATACATTTTGGAATACCTCTTGATCTTCTTGTTATGGAGACAAAGAAGAGAATGTCATTTTCTCCATATCTTATTCCTTGCAACTCTTTCTTTGATTCCTATTTTTTATCACATTATATAATTCAATATATATCTTGATACTCATAGGTACATTCTATAGGACTTTCCACGTGTGTCTAATGTAAAAGTAACTCTAAAATAGGTACATATGCATCTCTTTTGACTTTTACAATTCTAACACCATGCACATGTAGAACATTTTAATATTCAAACCATGTACTTTAATTTCTATATATATTCACATCCATGTATGATATCATTAAATCTATGACATTTTAATAAAATTTTCATTACATATCCTTTAGGAAGTTATCTAGATAGATCCAATGGATGGGTGAGAGGAAAAGTGATTGAATTATAATTTAATATACTTTGAAGAAAATAATATATATGTTCATTTGAAATATTTTTAATTTTCTAGTTTTTTTTTAAATAATGAAAGAGAAGGTATTGGAATTAGCAACCACATGAATAATAGTAGATTTATTCTATTTATTTTGATTAAACTTAGGAAAGAATTTTTATTTGGAACTTTGATGGGTAAGAAGATCCAGGTATGCATCAAGAGTACCCATATTTTAAGATGTTGAGAGCAATAAATTTAAGTTCTACATTTTTTGCATTAACACATATACCCATAAAATAACCATAACTATTCAAATATACATTATATAGATAACTATAGGTGGTAACAAACCCTCAATAAAACAAAAATTATAATTTTTTATCAAGAATGTTGTGTTTATTTTAATATATAAATATTGAAATTGAATCACATGATTATTAATGCATTCATTAGAACCTTGAGAACACTCACATACATATAAAACTATAGTGCATGATGAAATAACTAAGACAAAATTTTATCATCATATACATAATACAAACATGTTGTATTAAAAGCTTGCAAATGAATATTCAAGTCACCCCTAATAGTGATAAATTTAAGAAACCACTAGAAATAGTATAAAATACTAGAAAATTATAGCTTGATGCATTAATTTGTGTGGTAAATATATGTTTACTTTGGTGAAAATTTATTTTTTATGTTGACTTTGTGCATATTTTCCAACAATGTTATTTTTTCCTAGCTAATTATAGATGGATTCATAAAAATAAAATAATGTATTTGATGAATTATCAAGTGTATTATAAATATTACATAATATGGATAGTAAAAATGTGATACAAAACTTGGATGAATATTAATTAATTTCATAAATTATCTATTGAACACCCGAAATACTAAGAGGGGGGTGAATCAATATTCCTTGAAATTCATTAACTTAAAATGCATTTCACAACATCTCATTCAATTTGGAGTAATGGAAGGAAACATTAAAAACATGCATCACATCAATAAACACAAGAACACCAAAATTATTTTTAATAAAATATTTCCTACGAGGTTCCAATAATCTTATGCCTATTGCTATCAACAAGAACAACATTCTTACCTTTTTCAATATCATTATATTTTGTTAACCAACAATTTTTACATGTCATATGTTGTCTTGCTCTTGAAACCAAATACTATAATTCTATAAAGTAGGATCTTACAATTGTAGTGACTACAAATAATTGATTTTTCTCATTACATGAAGCTACATTAAGCTTATGCCTCCCTATCTTTCACTCGATTCAACCTAATTTATTTAATTGGTTTTTAAAATATCCTTGATTTCCACAGTGTTACAGCAATTTTTGGATTTATTTTTCTCCTCCTTTGTGCCTTGAATAATCTTAGAGACACTCTAATATTTCAATTTTATTTCTTCTTTTTGTTTCCCTTATATTATATTAAAAATTGTAGGAGCAGAAGATTAGCTCAACATCCAAGAATACCTACAAAACAATGAAAACTTTCCACAAGAGAGTATGCAAGAAAATTAGCTTCCTTGATATTAAGATCTATGAGATATGTGATACAAAGTATATAATATCCTTGCTTATATAGACAAGGTAAAAGATAGGATTAGACAATATTATGACATGTGTCTCAATCCTATAACCTGTGAAAACTAATTCAACTTGTTAAATAAATTAGGATAAATTATTAAATACCAAAAGATAAGATAAGATCTAGATGAAAAAAAAAGACTGAACTAGAAAGATTCCAGGGACCTAAGTGGACTTAACATGTAAATAGGACCCACTAATGAACTAGTTAGGTAAAATTCCTATTTACACCAACAACAATAGTGTTGTATAACTCTCAACATTCAATCCTACAACCTTCCTTCTTAGTTCTTCCTAGAATACAGTTTGAGTATTAGGAGCTTATACCAATCCCAAATAGGATTATATCAAGCTCCCAAAAAGTATCATCACTGCATGTTCTTCTAAACTTGTTGATTCAAATGTTGTCAATGAGTTTTTGATAGAATTAGGCTAATTTATATGTTATGTAATTCTTTTTGGGTCTTGTATTTTCAATTGAAAAAAGTCTTTCAAGGATATAATCTAAGTATTAAATCTTTTGATTCATATATTTGAGTCAACTAGTCTTGATCTTCCTTTGTTATATATTTGACTAACATATAGAATCATATTATCACTTAAATTTAGTACTATTCAAGGGTGGGCCTTATGATCTGTTACCTCCCACTTATTGATAGTATCTACATCTCATGTAAAATTGTCCTTTTTTAATCAACTAGCACAAAAAAATCTTTGTTCAATATAAAATTCTTTATTATAAGCTTCAAGAAATTAAATCTTTAACCATTGAACCACTTTATAAGCCCTTGTTATTTTCCTATGCCATTTTTTGGTTCTTTTTCTTTCTACACTCAATTCTAAAAGATGACACAACACCTAAACTCAACCTAATTAGAGATGACACAACACTTATATGATACAAAACCTAGAATTAAGGATCAAGTCAATCCATGTAAGATGATTTTCATATGATTGAAACAAGGACAAGATAAAGCCAAGGAGACAAGACTAGACGTTATATTCTTCTCTTTGAGCTCCACAAGAATCAAGAGGGTAATCCTAATGAGGCTCTAAAATAATAAAAAGGATCGTTGAAAGACAATGCTATAAAGATGAAATCAACTCCAAATGACACAATACACCAACCCAATTTTTTGTCACTAACTCAGATTATGTTGACTTCATATTATTTTGTAGCTACATTCCCTAAATATGTGGATAGTTAACTTATTTGTAGATATATGAGTAAAGTATTTTTCAATTTAATAGGTTCCAATCAATTTATGCAAATTGTTCATTCACAATGCTAGGAAAGGTTTGAGACTAAGACAAGTCAATTCATGTAATGTATTCATTCACAATGCTAGTAAAGGTACAAAGGATCATGTCTAAACGTATGAAAAATAAAAATCCTTTGTTCATTTATTTGTGAATATGTCAATTATCCACATATTTAGGATCTATGCAGCTACATAAGCTAATATGAAGTCAACACAATCTAAGTTAGAGAAACAAATTTGGGATTTTGTATTGGTCATATAGACTCGGTTTCATCTTTGTAGCATTCTTTGTCAGAGATCTGTGTTATTCTTTATAGACCCTCATTAGGATTACCCTCCTGAGTCTTGTGGAGCTCAAAGTGCAAAAGACAAGCTCTAGTATTGTCTCATTGACTTCTTCTTATCCTTGGTTCAATCATAGAGTTGTCATCTTACTTAGATCAACTTGATCCCCGGGTCTAGGTGTTGTGTCATCCTTTAGAATAGAAAGAGGTATGAAAAAAAACCGACACCGTCCATAACCATCTCTTTTTCCTTGTAGCTTCAAACTATTATAAGAATGCTTACTACTAAAAAATGAGACTTATATCTCTAATACCAAGTGAAAATACTAAACAGATTTAAAACATGTAAAATAACATAAACTAACAAATAAATGAAACACTACTTCATATTTATATAATATATTTATACATTAATTAATAATTAATAAAATACTCTCAAAACTATACAGCCCCGTGCCTACTTTATTCATATACATCCACTTACTTTCGAACTTTAATTACATGTGCTTAATATTGCTACTTTTGTAAGTCTAATTAAATAGTAATTGCATGTTCTATGAAAAAAAAAAATGACATTAAATCTAAGTTTAACAAAAATGAAGCGACGCAGAAAATGAGGCTGACACAAGCCTGCCCATCAAAATATGAAGTACCTCCATATCTCTTTTTCTCTCAGCAGTTTGAAGAAAAAACAACAATCATGTCGTTACATTTGACAACAGTTGTATGGAAATGATAACTCCAACTCACCCGACACTGTATTTTACATCACACCTCGGTTGTGAGGATTGGAAGAATGGAGGAAGGTGCTTCTCTTTATCCTTTTAACATCTCTGTTTATTTATTTTTCTTTTTTATTACTAGTGGTCGTTCTGTTACAGCGCAGACTGATTTGGAGAGTAAACCCTTTCCTAGGGTTCCACTTCCCATTAATATATGAATGTCTTCACGTGCAGATCGGAATCAGATCCCCTTAACAGAAGGCCGTACTACTGTCGGTGAGTTTAAGATAAGGAAACTCTCTAATTAGGGCGTAGGTTGAGTCGAGGAAGACTCCGCGACCTTTCTATTCCTTTGTAAATTCTTCCACTTTTTATATATATAGGTTTTCTCCTACCCAAGATTCATAATCCACGAGTACATCTTTTCCCAAACTTCAATCTCCAATTCACTTTTGCATTGCTTGTAAAAAGGCGAGGCAATTAGCATGGAATTAGACATGGGAGAAGCAACTGGGTCAGATCTATGCTCAGCCGTTTCTTGCTCCGACTTATGCAGTGTTGAAAGCGAGTCAAACCCTTGGATTCTTTCAGTGTTTGCCTCCCTACTCCACAGACTTGTAGCCCGACATGAAAGGCTTCTGTTTTCTTCCGACAAAAAGATTACAAGAGAAAATCTGTGTGTTTTCTCTGCAATGCAAGTTCCTGCCATGAGCTTACACAAGTACTTGGAAAGGATGTTCAAGTATGTCCGCTGCAGTCCTTCAGTATTTGTTGTGGCCTATGTTTATATTGATCGCCTAATTCTCAACAATCCCAACTTCCGCTTAACCTCTCTCAACATTCACAGGCTTACCATCACCACTGTCATGGTTGCTACCAAGTTTCTCGATGATCTGTGAGTGTTCTATTATCCACTTTATTTATATGTATCTCATTAACTGGGTTTTTCAACCTGATCAAATGTGAATTTATTGCTAATGTAAAAGTGGTGTCGTGGATGCAGGCATTACAGCAACGACTATTTTGCAAAAGTGGGAGGCTTAACACTGAGGGAAATGAACATTCTAGAAGTTGAATTTTTGTTCATGATGCGGTTCCGCTTGCAGGTAACGGTGAGCGTGTTTGAAAGCTATTGCTCCCATTTTAAACGACAGGTTGAATTGGGCGGAGGGTTTCAGATAGAGAGGCTTCTTCTCAGCTTGCCTAAAAATGAATCAATGAAATCATGCAGTCAAGAAGAGAGCAACAAGCAGAGATTGGGCACCAGCTATAACTATGCAGGATGCTAAAAATGTAAATTTTGTGTTAAATTATTAATGTTGGAGCAACGGATGTCATTTTCTAGACAAGAAACTTTCTAGAATGTGGTCGGTCTAAAACCTAGTCCATCCATCAAATTTCCATGACAAGGAAGAAGATGAATGAATACAGATAGGTATATGCCTCTGTTCAAGGTATTCACATCTGTATACAATCCAAAATTAATGGCAGAAATAGGTAATAGTGATGAGCTATTTTTACCTATGTATAATGTTTAACGCATTGTAAATTTCCCAGCAGCGATGTATTCTTGGGAATAAAATGTACAGAGAATTTTACACGGCAAGTTTTGGATACTGCAAGTTGCAGCCTAAATTATCTGGGCATTTTTGTTTGTTTTTTTTGTTGGTGTCCATTAAAGCGGTTCCAAAAACCGGACAATATAATGCGTAGATTCATTCCAGAAAGCGTTGAGTGCACATACACCGTCCAGTATGCCAGTTACTTGAGCCTCTTTACGAAACTCCATTAAATAAGGGCAGTATTATTCAGCAGCTTTTCAATTATCAAATTTGATAGCCTGTACGGACATTCAATTTTCTAATCTCTAGTAGCTATACGCAGGAAGTAGAAAATTAAGATCGAAGGTGGATTTATAGGTGACAGATATAGATAAGACTGTTTGCTAGATTCTCTTTTTAATTAGCTGGAGATAAAAATACATTTTGTTTAATTCTGAAGTAGATCTATTATGCTGCATATACATGCAGTCTATTATGCATTACCAAAAATTAAACAAAAAACAAAAGGGAAAAAAAAACAAAATCCTTCGAACTGCTGTTGAACATGCATGTCTTCAGATAGTAGCTGTTTTAGCATTGTCTTGAGCAGTGCTTATGACAGAACTTTTGTGCTATTTTGTGAAGCCTGTTTTATACAAGGAAGCATGTGATTGTCTTTTGATTTTTTCTGGTATTCTTTTATAATCTTGTTTTGATCAATTAGAAAACAACAAATTAAACAGTTTAATATTATTAACTAAACATTTTAATTGCCACCACTTGTATAAGATGTAAACTTTATTATAGGATGTAATTGTCCAACCCAGTGTAAGTGCATATTTAATATATATTTTTATGTTTATGTGAAGAAGGAAAACAACAAAATAAAAAGATCAATAAAAGTAAATTGTAAACATCTTTCACATTATAAACTGTCAACATGTACACCAAAAATATATCAAAACAAATTATGTTCTTAGGAAATCATTTAATAATCTTTTGTTCAAGCATCACTGCAAACTAACAAAGTCATCTTACACACAATAATACTAAGTGTAATACTAAAATTTTGATTTTGTTTCCTTAGCTGACTTTGATTCTTGATTATTTTTGTTTGTAAATGACAAATAGAGCTGGAATGAGGACCCGGCTAAACAAAAAGAGAGCCATAGCAAGGTTGTCTCCACATAAAAGAGGAGTTACATTCCCCTAGATAAAGATCCTCTAGTTCATACGGACAAAACTCTACAACCTATTGAGGTAATAGTGGAGGTTACTACACCTCCAAGAATGTTGAAAACAACAACATGAAAATGGGAGTGGCTGACAAAAGACAAGACTGGGGCTCTTCAAGATGTTAAGGATAATAGTATGTTGACAAGGGCTGCAACAAAAAATGGAGAATCCTAGCAACTACATTCATCAACTAGTTAGGTGGGTTTACATCCATGTCCAAGAAAGGTCTTCCAACCATCCTAACAAAAGATGAAGATGCTCTTTTTTTTTAATGCTGGAAAGAGATGGTTGCAGTTGGCTATATGGCCTTGAGATTATCAATCTCAAGGCAAAGGTAGCCTAGACTTTCCAATCTAGACCCAACCCTTTCAAGGATGGGCTTTCTGGTAAGTCCTAGAGGACTAGTTTTAAGAGGTGTCATCTAGAACTCACCTTGCACATAGTTGAAGGCCTTGACAAGGACAACACACTCAACCTTAAAATTGTTGTTTTTTCTATTTTTATAAAACATTGTTTGTGCGGTGTACGATGAAAATCCATACGATCCTCAACAAATATGGAACTATGATAAAAATAGTATTTAGGAAGGTAGAAATGGTGTAATTAGGGTGTTGGCCAAAAGAGGTAGTAGGAGTGTGTCATACATCATTTCCAAGAGTTGGGAATGGATAACCATTCTCTATTGTGTTAATGTTGCTAGATAGAGCATACCAGGGTTCTATTTATTTAAGGGGAAAGAATAGATAAAAAATTATATTACAAATTGCAAACCAGGTGCTTGCATGGCATCCCAATGACACACATGGGTGACAAAAGAACTTCTCATGAATTGGTTGCACCACTTTGCATAGTCAATTTCAGGAGGCATGTCACTAACAAACAATAACTTACTAAATTTTTATGACCATGGAAGTCATGCCACAATCACAATAATCCAAGAGGTAAGGATGTTGGGAATTGATTTAATTATATTTCCCGCACACACATTGCATAAACTACAACCACTAGATGTGAGTGTGTTTTCTCGATTCAAATCATACTTCAAATCAAAATGAGTAGCATGACTAAACAAGGTACCCAAACATCAAAATTAGGAGGGAAAAATCAATAGAAATAGGCACCAAGTCACTGAAAAAAGTTATTGGCAATCTCGAATATCACAAAAGGATTCAAAAGGATAGGGAAATTGCCCCTTAATCCCAATGCACTAGTGGATGGCATGTATCCTAGTGACACCTATCAATTCAACTTAGCTGATGTTGTTTTTGTAGTTTAGAACATCCTTAGTTTATCAGAAGTTATTGTTTCAATAGATGAAGTGGCATACACATTGATATCTACTCTTCAAGATGCTTAATTGCAATGTACAATAGAATCATAGGTACAACAAAGTATGTACCACATACACTTCAAATTAATCCTACTGATTTTGTTGAATGCACAAGACAATTGAGAGGGGGGTGAATCAGTTGTACATTCAAACATCAAAACCCTCATTAACATTCAGATCCCAACTTTATTAGCCTTCAATATATTAGAATGATTTAGAAAAAGCAAATAACAAAAACTAAAACACATCAACACCATGCACAATAGAACACCAAATTTATGTGGAAAAACCAAGGAGGGAAAACCATGGTGATGATTAGCTCACAATATAAAGTAATTGCAACACCAAATACAATAGGCTCACTGCCCAAAGAAAGAAGGGCTTACTGCCAAAGGCTCAATACAAAATTATAGAAAAGAAGAAAATAAGATTGTTACAATGATAAATCTATCTCAATGCAACAGAAAATTCCACCACAGCATCATCAACACATTCGAAGCCTTTCTAAATATTGTAGACACCTTCTACTCACTACTTCTAATAGTATAACTCATTGAAGATCACATTGCACTTCACAAATTCACACTTCACAACTTTGCAATTCACATCACATTCAGTACCAAATCCTCCATCAAAACAACACTTATTTATACCTTCTTCAACCTTGAAAACATTCTCAAAGGTTGGCTTTGTACCTTAACCATGCAAAATTAACTTAGATCAACACCAAAGCATTCTCACAGTGGAAAGGAATAAAGGAAGACCACATCACACCTTAACTTGGACCTAAATCCACTCATACATGCCATGCCATGCCACACATCCACAATCATCGAAGAAAATTTGCAATTAGTGTAAACACCCAAAGTTGGTCAAATTTGTGTAAACACCATCAAAAATTTAAGTACATGCTTCCTTTAGTCCAAAGATGACTTGCAAACAACAAATATCACTTGAACATAATCTGGAATATTCCACAAACACCCTAAAATCAAATAAATTCTTTTGCAACAACTTTCACTTGAAGAACAAACACATCTTGTACACCTAGTTAACTTTTTACATACTATAACTCATGAAACTAACTTGCAGAGCATCAAACCATGAACAAATTCAACCAAAGGTATATATATTCAAACCTTATCAACACACTTATAGAACTACAAAACAAGAAAAAAAATTACGGAGAAATGTGGAGCAAAACCATTTCTCCTACACACCATTGCAATATGAGTTCACACACTGGTGATCACAATTTTCTTTACAAAATTATCCAAACTAGGAAACTCTAGATATAACACCACTGAACACCTCTAATCAACATATCTGAATTGTACAATCAAATCTTCAACACAGAAGAAATGTGGAGCAAAACCAAAACACCACTATGTATGCCAAAACACCACTCAACCACATTGTTTCCTATTTTATTCATTTTTTTCAAAAGCACTTGGTAACCAATAACCACAAACACATTTTGATCATCTTCAACACTTCCTCAACACCACCAACTCCATACACATGCTTATCAAAGCAACACTAGAGGTTGACACTAGTAACACTTACTAATGACAACATAATGAAACTAATCAAAGCATCATCACAACTACTCAACCATCAATAGACTACCAAAAACCACCAACATCAATGATAACACAAAGATAATCCTATTGACATCAATGACAACACCAACTACTCATACTTGCAACAATCTCCCCCTTTTTCATTGATGGCAACACATGATGTGAAAAAAACTGATAACAAACACAACTCTGATCACCAACACACTGCTCCATGCCAACTCTTAATTTCTCTCCCCCTTAGCTTACTACTCACCTTTTTCACATTATTCTTTCTCCCTTTCTCAACTGATCCTTTTTCACATTAATTTCTCTCTCCCTTTGACATCAAGGGAAAAGGGTGACACATCTCTCTCACACTCACCTCTTTTTACATTAATCATACTTGTACCTACTCACCACTTCTCTGCAATATCTTTTTCTTTTTACTATTCTACATACTCCCCCTTAGGAGCACACAACAAACTATACCAACCAACAACCACTGCACATATCCTTTGATACAACTAACAAAATACAACACCTACTTGCACCAGTATTTACTGCCCCTAATTGCAACATGAAACAATGCCACTACCTACTCCCCTTGAGAGGTAGCCACCAACATCAGTCCAAAACAAGGAATGAATCTTGAGATCTACTCAACTAGTGCATATCCTTATGCATCTAGTTTAATGGAGGGGTAATAACCCCTAACTTCTCTCAGAGATACTCAAAAGTATCAAGTTAGGAATCTAGTCTAAACAAATATATCAACAACATGATCCTTTGTAGGTACATACTCTAGCTTCATCTCATTCTCTATAACCCTCTCTCTCAAAAAGTGATACCGGATTGAGATATTTTTTGTACTTGAGTTCATTACTTGATTCTTTGAAATGTTAATAGTAATTTGTACCAAAGATAGAAATTTTGGTTCATCATATACCACTTTGATATCCTTTAAGGTTTTCCCTCATCTACAACACCTATGTGCAAAGGATGTTGCTACAATATATTCTCTTTTCCTCTCAAGCATTGATAATGGGCATTAATCGAATCTGATTCTTGCTTAGCCAAGACACCAATCTACATCCAAGAAATAATGCACCACCACTCTGTAATTTTCATTGAATCCACACAACTTACCCAATCTACATCCATAAGCACCGTGAGAAAATATGCATAAGCACTCTCAGAGAAAATTTAGTATCCTTTGGATACCATAAATCATGTTCCAAAGTGTCTTTCAAGTATCTCAATATTCTCCACTAGTGCAACATGTGACTCTTTAGGATCTTCTTGAAATCTAGCCACAAGACAAACCGTGATGCATGATATCCGCCTAGTGTAGTTAGGCATAGTCACCTCCAATCATTGATTCAGGACTTGCTCTAATCAACCTTAGAGATTCATCATTCTTACTCAAATTTGCAACCACAACCATAGGAGTACATACTAGTTTAGAGTCTTCCATTCCAATCTTCTTTAACATTTCCTTGACATACTTTGATTTTGTAATGAATATACCTTTTTTTATCTGATCGATTTATAGTCCAAGAAATTCATCTCCCCAAACATAGACATTTCATATTCTTTATGCATCTCTTCTACAAATATCTTACACATA
>VDFB02133230.1:0-14751 GCA_007258455.2 Sequoia sempervirens | reverse complement strand
CACATCCTTGGTTTAGCGATGGTGTCCTCCCTTCTGTGATCTTTGATATTTCATCTCTAATCATGCCATCCATCCCAAATCATAGCCTAGCCTTTCATTCATTCCCAGGCACCATCATCCCTATTATTTCCATTGCGCATCCCTTAAGCATACATGTTGGATTTTAGAAAGCTCCATTATTGTTTCCACAGACTTCTTGCCACTAGATCCTATCTTTGATTCGTTGTTTCCCTTCTTACTTCGTAGATTTATCTCAAAATTAACTATTATGAGTAGGAACGCCATTTATTTCTATCTACTTGCCCAATTATTGCATACTCTAGGACCTTCCATCACTGTCGTAGATTGAGAGTGCAAACGCTAGGTAGACTGATGTCGTCCGCGGGGATAAGAGTGTGGGGTGCCACTATTGAAATGTCGTAGAGAAAAAGCCATTAAGAGGATAGCCACCCGCACGGTGGCATTCGCAAGCACCAAGTGCATTGGATGGAATGAGGGAATATGGAGTGTCATCACTGGCATGGGAGGATGGACTTTTTAGATGAAACCTCTACTCCCCATCAAGATGTCGATACCACCAGCATTCACAAGGCCTCCAATTTGTCATGGAAATACACACCCCATATCCTGTTAAGAGAATAAATTAATGGCACCACCGATCAAGAGCCCCGTGCTCATCATGGAAGGATTGATCTCTTTCATTTAGTTTAGGCATCAATTTCTCCACCTACGGGAGGTTGACACGAAGGAATGAGCATGATTTACATCCATAATTCCATCCCAAGGAAATGATATTCAATTGATCGTTGTGCAGATATAGAATTTGATAGAGCTCTCAAATATGCAAAACCCCTCCTGAATCATCCCCACATAAGCTACATTTAGTGCCACCATAAAATACCATTTATTTAAAGCTTTCAGATAGACCACCCATCCAAAATGTCAACCGCTTGTGCTAGCTCAAAGATGCCTAAATCAATGGCCGCTTCTCCATCAATGTGTTTGTTTCCACGAGTAATGCACCTATTACATTTCACTTTTAAACGATCTATCTGGCTCTATAGCTAATTTGATATGAAACCAACAGGTTCTTATTACTCAGAGAATGCATAGTTTATGTGTTCCTTTTTGGCGAGTCACCGTCGACCCCTAAACATGTGTATCGACAATGTGAAATGAGATACATGTAACTGACTTCTGTAATCCCACGCCACACTACTATATGACCTCTTGAAAACATCGTAGACACACTAAACCCATGTGGGAAGTGTGGGGCAGGCCCTTCGCAAATGAAGGAAACACTAGAATGTGGGAATGAGCTTAGAGTGCGTTGTGAAGAAGAATGATGTGGGAGCATTACCTAGGAAGGCCGTCGTTAATGGTAGAGAGGGTGAGTGTCCCCTACACAACAAAAGTCTGCATGATGATGGTGAAGCTCAAAATAGATGACAAGGAAGCAGAACCTACAAAAGGGAAGTCCACAACCCTACTTGTTGGAGGCTCACCATCCATCCTTGTGATACTCCTACTGCAACATTATTTAATATCAACCATCCTACTTATATTAGTGCTACATCCATATCCATCATTGCCTTTACCAAATTCCAGAGGTGAGAGAAATTGTATAATTGTGAACTTGAAGATCCCGAGCCCTTACTACATTTTATCAGAGAAAATAATAGATACATACAACATGTCGATTAAGATCGTTCCCAACTCATTCATTGTCTACAAGGATGCCATAAACAGGATAATCTCCACCCATTCTTCTAGCTTCCCCTATCGGTAGTGCAAAGAGAAAATGATATTCAATAGGAAAACATCACAGGAGTGCTTGTTAATGATAGAAGATGGACGTGGGGATACAACATTCCCAAAATGAACCATCACGACCTCCCAAATACACAAAACACCTCCTGATTCATCCTTATTAGAATACAAGTATTTTGCAGGATCATGCCACTTGCGGAAGAACAATGCGTGTCTTCCATCGAAAAATGTTGTTAGAATCGTGGTAGTGAGATGTGCATCACCTACATTGTTTGTGTCTGCTGCAGCGCTATGCGGTTAAGGAAGCACGAGAGGAAGTGAGGGGACTGCCATAAGAATGGAACCGAGAGCAACAACTCCCACAATTGGATGGCCCACATTCAATAAGAACCCACAGGGGGCGAACATTGTAAACCCATCAAGGCGTAAATATGGCTTTTAATTCATGATGAATAATGATCATTTTTGTGCAGTGTCATGTATGTCATTCAACCCATGTGCTTGATCAATGCCCAAAAGGACTGAGCAATCTTAAAAGATAGGAGATAGTGCAACAAATCATCACTGCGAGGGGGTGTTACAATCTCGACCTTGATAAGAGATCATCCAACCTAGGTATGCGGGAAACGAAAGCCACATAGTTATGAAGGATTCACCCTCCTAAAGTAACATGGTGGACTAAATAACGTCCTTGTGAAAGCCCATGGTGGTTCATCCGTGCGGGGAAAAGAAGCAGGCATGCCACTTAGGAATACCGTAAGATAACGATGGGGTAAACACAATAGTGATGCAAGCAGGACTCGCAAAGGGGTCTGTTCTTCGAGAGAATGTGAAGCGAAAGGCCGGGGTGGGGAAACGACAATATGAAGCGGGTCCTCTGCACACGAACAACCCACAACAAAAACATCTTGTGACCTTCTTGTTTCTTTATACGAGATCGAGGTAATGATACATATTCCATGGTGGCCTCCAACTCGTAGGCTAATCGATGTGCCGACAAAGATAGATGCATGCATAATTTGAACAAGAAATGTTGCACAAAGTTTTCCATCTAACATATGATTTTCAAGGTTAATCCATCATCTTAGTGCAACCAGTGAATTTTCTTCTGCTCATTTTGATTTTGCTTCACCAGGGAGCTTATCCCACCTTCCTAAGTTAACTGACTGCCCTATATCGAGCATCAAATAAAGTAATTCTTATGGGGAACTATGAACACGCAAAAATATAGCGCACAAATTTTGCTCAACGAATCCCTCATAGCCTATGTGGTAGCTTAAAATCTATAAAGAGTATAACATGACTACCTTAACTCAGACCACCCCGCTCCCAAAAATAAACCTATTTATGACTTGTGGGGAAGATGGAGTAGAGAGCTATGATAGGATTTCCATGGTATAATGGTGGTGGTGAAAATGTCCTTTGTGGACAGAATACCCACCGTAAAAGTGAGAGGTGTGGATGCCGCAATGCGAGAGTCTAAGTGAGTTGTGCCACAAACAATGGTGACGAAGGGACAACAACCCACATGAGGTGACCCATATTGTAGGTCCACAGTGCCAGATGGACATAGTGGCAAAGTTTGATGTGGGACCTGCCATGCAGGTGGATGTTGAGGCTTGGCTATAGACAAACAACAGAGGGATAATGGCATTGAGTAAAGGGAGACCTGCAATTGTAGGCCCACATGGCTTGGAGGATGCTGGGAAACAGACTAAGGGAAACCCGTAGGGGCATTTCCACAAGAGCCAAAGACTTTGTGAAATTTTGATAAGTGAATTTAGTTAAGGAGTGCTTTTTCATTTTAAGGCATGTGACTAGCTTGGGCTTAGGGTCAGGAGCAAAAGAAAGGGGTTCCCTGCCTAAGGCAGGGCGTGTGTGCAAAACATGCACAACACTACCGATCGTTTGGAGTTGGTGCATACACATCTTTGTGGACCTACAAGAATTATAAATTTTCAAGGTGATAGGTATTTCATGCTATTAATTGATTATTCTAGAATGACATGGGTTACATTTCTTAAAGAAAAATCAAAAACTTTAGATAAGTTCAAGGAATTCAAAGCTATAGTTGAGAATGAAATGGATATGAAGATCAAATGTTTGAGATATAACAGAGGTGGAGAGTTCACCTCCAATTAGTTTAAAACATTTTGTGAAGTTCATGGAATAAAAAGGCATTTGTCAGTCCCTAGAACTCCTCAGCAAAATGGAGTTATGGAAAGAAATAATAGAATAGTTCAAGAAGCAACAAGGACAATTATGAAAGAGGAAAATTTACCAGATGTCTATTGGAGAGAAGCAATTCATACTGCAGTATACATACTTAACAAAGCACAATCAGGGACAAACAATTCAAAGATTCCCTATGAGTCATTATATGGAAGAAACCCTACAGTGAAATATTTTAGAGTGTTTGGAAGCAATTGCTATATCAAAAGAGATGAAGAAAGCTTAGGAAAGTTTGATGCAAGATTTGATGAAGGAATATTCCTTAGATATTCTACAAAAAGAAAGGCTTATTAGTGCTACAACAAGAGGTTGAAAAAGATTGTTGAAAGTGCAAGTGTCAAAGTGGATGAAGACCTACACAAAAGTTTAGTGATGATATATGTGTATGAATTAGATGAGTCCTCTTGCAAAGAAGAAGAGAAAGAAGAAGGTAAGGAAAAATAAGTGCAAGTTGAAGAGAAAGGACCTTCGAAAAAGATCCCTAAAACCCTAAGTATGTACAGAAGAATCACTCAAAAGATCAGATCATTGGTGATAAAAGCAGAGGTGTGATATATGGTGTAGGGGCACCAATGCAAAATTTTGGTCAATAAGGTCTTTTGCTAGATTTAGGTGTGTGAGCCTTATTTTGGCATAAATAAGGTCATTATAGACCATGGTGAATGTAATTTAGGTCTTTGAGAGGGTCATCATGTTAAATTTGTCAAACTATGCAAATGTTGTTAATACAAAAGTTGTAAAAGTGCAAAATTGCACAATGTGAGGAAGTTCAACGGCCATATCATCCAAAAGACAATTTTGGCAAGTTGGGTAGTTTTTTTTTAGTTGAAAAAAGGTTTATAAAAGTGGGAAAACTCATTGTAAAATCTCTCTTGAAGATTTGAAGGAGAAATCTGGTGTTTTATCTCTATTTTATCATATTTTTCTATGTTTTCTTGCTTTTCTCGGACTTGTACAACCAGTATAGTAGCAATATTGATCTAAAACCATTTGAAATCATTAAATTCATGAATTAAATTCAATTCTCAATTGGTTTGAGGTCTTGAGAATGAATTTGGAAGGAGATTTCTTCATTTTTCTGTGGCAGCCCTGTTAACCCTGTATTGAGGGTTTGGTAGTCTCTTAAAATATGAACTTGAACCATTCCACTCTCTGTGGCTACTGTAACTCATGGAATGGTTCCAATACATTAGGTATTAGGTTTTCTCATGGTCTAGAGGAAAAGGAAGTAAGTTGCTAGGATTTTGGGTGATGCCCTAGGGTAGATCTATGTGTTTTTCAAGTGAAAATGGGGTGTTGAAACAAGGTTTTGTCAAAATATGGATGGAACTATCTATGTAAGAGATATTTGAGTTGTGCAGACCATTTGTGAATGGTTGGTTGCATTGGTTGGGTTGGAGAAGCCCGAGAGGTAGAAATTTCAATAAACCCTTGTCATTTGTATGCAAATTGAGGGTTTTGTGGTTTGGTATCTTAGAGGTCATGGATTTGAAGAATGATGGTGGAATTTGATGTTTTGCAACCCAATTAAGGACTTTTTATTGAGTTTAGGGGTTACCTTGGTGTTTTGAGGGTACTTCCTATGTTAAAGTGGGTTATTTGGTGGCCTAAAAACAAGGGGTAGTCATTGGTCCTCCACATTGTTCCAACACAACCTCTTAGAATATTTTGGTATGTTGTGTTAGGCCATAAAGAGGATCTTAGAAGGGGTTTAGTTTGTCTTTGTATGAACTTCTCTAAAAGATAAGCCCAAAAAGTAGATTTGGAAGGCTACAAGAAACTAGGTGTGAGTTTGAGTGGATAGGGTTGAAAGAGCTGATTTCCATTTTGGATTTGATCACTTTGTGTTGGATTGGTCATCACCACCTTGCTTGAAATTAGGCGGTATCAAAGCACATGGATTAGTTCTCTTGTGGTGAGAAAGTTGCAGATTTGAAGAAAGGTAATTGGAAGTTGAAGAGACAAAACTTGTAAATATGCCTCCTAAGAATTTTGGTGTTGCTAGTTTCAAGAGTTAAAAGAGAAACATGCCAAGCTTTTGGAGTCTCATAATTTTGTGTTGGCAAGGCTTGTTGCCTTGGAAACAAGGAAGAGAAGAGATGAGAATGATGAAAGTGACTTCGAGGAAGAAGATGAAGAGTATGAAGATGTAGATGAAGAACTAGACCCTAAAGATCAGAGGATGACAAAGTTGCTTAGGACAGTCAAAGGAGATTCACTTAAGGTAAAGGTTGATTTTCCTATGTATGGTGGAAATTTGAATGAGGAAGAGTTACTTGATTGGATTGCAGCCATGGACAACCACTTTGAAAGTGAAGATATTTCTGATGAGCAGAAGGTGAAGGTAGCAAAGACAAAACTCAAAGGTCATACACCTCTATGGTGGGACTACAAGCAAGCTAAAAGGAGAAAGCAAGGTAAGTTTAGGATAGTTTCTTGGGACAAGATGCTAGCTAACCTTAAAGCTAAATTTCTTCCTAAAGACTATGAAGTTCAATTGTATAAGAGATTGCAAGGTTTGAAGAAAAAGGATTTAGATGTTTAGACCTATACTGATGAATTCTATAAACTAAGTATAAGGTCAGGAAGAAATGAAGATGAAGTTGAAAAAGTGGCTAGGTATCTAGGTGGCCTTAGATTCAACATACAAGATGAATTGGTTATTGCTAACCCAAAGATTGTTGAAGAGTGTTTCCAATTGGCTATTAGGGTGGAAGAAAAGATGAAAAGAAGGCAAGATAAGTCTATTAGAGGCAAAGGAAATAATACAAGAGGGAGAGGATCATTCCCTACATCAAGGCAGTATTGTGAGGAACAAGAAGAGGAAAGTAAAGGTAAGGAGCAAGGTGTTGATGCAGGAGGAGTTTTTAGGGGCTTTAGGGGCAGATTTGGTGGAGGTATAAATTCAAACAAGTTTTCAGGAAGATGCTACAATTGCAATGAATTTGGGCATCCATCATACAAGTGCCCTAAAAATTTTGGTGCTTCATCAAGTGGAGGTGAAATGAGAATTGAAAGGAGGGATCAAATAGTGCAAGAAGATGAATGTGAAAGTGCTAATTCTTCTAGTCATGTTGTTCCTAAAATAGGTGAATCATTGATGATGAGGAAGACCATACTTCAGGAATCAAAGGAGAGGGATCCATTGCAAAGAAAGACTCTCGTCAAAACCACATGTAAGTTCAAGAACAAGGTATGCAAAGTTGTCATAGATTTGGGCTCTACTAATAATATGGCATCAAGAGAAATGGTTAGTAAACTGAATTTGCAAAAGATTCCTCATGAAATGCCATATAAAGTGTCTTGGTTGAATGACGAGCAATCACTTTTGGTTAATGAACAAGGTGAACTGCGAAGTTTGAAATTGGTGGTTATAAGGACAAGTACTTTGTGACATCTTACCCATGGATTTCTACCATTTACTTCTTGGTAGACCCTGACAGTTTGACGGGCATGCACTATATGATGGGAGAGAAAATACATACACCATAGAGAAGGATGGGCATACATTTACATTGACTACACTGGTGGAAGAGGACAAAGGTAGGGGTATAGAGTCTAAGATGATCATGTTTGCGAAGAAGGAACTTGAAAAGGTTGAGAAAGAAGACAAGAATGTTGTGGCAATAGATGTGAAGATTGATTCACAACTGAAGGGTGAGTTGGCAGTGAATTGGCATACTGTCATGGTAGGAACAATAGTGTGTCCATTGGTTGGGAGTAATATTACAAGGTAAGCATGATCTACAGGTATAGTAAGTTATAGATATGACAATACAATGGTACATGGGGCTGATAAGACAGAGGGTTTGTTGATAGTGATAAGAGGACAAAGTGGAGAGGGAACTAAGGGAAGATACAAGCATAAAGCTGAGATAAATGGGAAGTCAGTTCAAGGAACATTTGATAAGTGTTTTTTTGTAGGCATGAAGGAAGGAACATTATTAGGTTTTGAACAAGGGATAGGTAGAAGACAACCATCAGGTCTGATTGCAAAGATGGAGTCATATTCATGTGAAAACAAGATCAAGGGTATAGGGATTGATACAAGATTTTAGTGTCTAAACCAATGGAGGAAACTTCTAGGCTAGAGAGTATGTGGAGAGAAAGGAAGAACTGAGATGGAGCATGGCACAAGGTAGTACTCATGTGACATGAGTCATTTTTCAAGAGGTTTGTATGGTGCAGGGGCACCAATGCAAAATTTTGGTCAATAAGGTCTTTTACTAGATTTAGTTGTGTGAGCCTTATTTTGGCATAAATGAGTTCATTATAAACCATGGTGAATGTAATTTAGGTCTTTGAGAGGGTCATCATGTTAAATTTGGAAAACTATGCAAATGTTGTTAATACAAAAGTTGTAAAAGTGCAAAATTGCACAATGTGAGGAAGTTCAACGGTGATATCATCCAAAAGATAGTTTTGGCGGGTTGGGAAGTTTGTTTTTAGTTGAGAAAATATTTATAAAAGTGGGAAAAATCGTTATAAAATCTCTCTTGAATATTTGAAGGAAAAATCTAGTGTTTTATTAGATTTGAAGGAAAAATCTAGTGTTTTATTAGATTTTTATGCGTTTTCTTGCTTTTCTCATACTTATACGACCTACACAGTAGAAATATTGATCTAAAACCACTTGAAATCATTAAAGGCATGAATTAACTTCAATTCTCAATTTATTTGAGGTCTTGAGATTGAATTTGGAAGGATATTTCTTCATTTTTCTATGGTAGCCATGTTAACCATGTATTGAGGGTTTGATAGTCTCTTAAAATGTGAACTTGACCCATTCCACTCTTTGTGGCTACTGTAACTCATGGAATGGGTCCAATACATTAGGGATTAGGTGTTCTCATGGTCTAGAGGCAAAGGAAGTAAGTTGCTAGGATTTGGGGTGATGCCCTAGGGCAGATCTGTGTGTTTTTCAAGTGAAAATGGGGTGTTGAAACAAGGTTTTGTCAAAATAAGGATGGAATTGTCTATGTAAGGGATATTTGAGTTGTGCAGACCATTTGTGAATGGTTGGTGGCATTGGTTGGGTTGGATAATCCCGGGAGGTAGAAATTTCAATAAACCCTTGTCATTTGTATGCAAATTGAGGGTTTTATGGCTTAGAGGTCATGGCTCTGAAGAATGATGGTGGAATTTGATATTTTCTAACCCAATAAGGACTTTTTATTGAGTTTAGGGGTTAAATTGGTGTTTTGAGGGTACTTCCTATGTTAAAGTGGGTTATTTGGTGGTCTAAAAACATGGGGCAGTCATTGGTCCTCCACATTGTTCCAAAACAACCTCTTAGAATCTTTTGGTATGTTGTGTTAGGCCCTAAAGAGGATATTAGAAGGGGTTTAGTTTGTCTCTGTATGACCTTGTATAAAAGATAAGTCCAAAAAGTAGATTTGGAAGGCTACAATCAACTAGGTGTGAGTTTGAGAAAGGTTGAGTGGATAGGGTTGAAAGGGTTGATTTCCAGTTTGGATCTGATCATTTTGTGTTGGATTGGTCATCACCACCTTGCTTGACATCATGATGATAAGAAGAAAGGTTGCTATGATAGAAGAACAAGTAAAAATGTGTTTACTTTCTAAAGTTGAACCTAAAATAGTAATTTAGGCATGCAAAGATGAATATTCGATCAAGGCTATGGAAAAATAATTGATGCAGATTGAGAAGAATCAGACTTGGGAGCTTGTCCAAAGACCTGCAAACAAGAATGTGATTGGAACTAAGTGGGTATTCCAAAACAAATTGAATGAGAGTGGAGAAGTGGTAATAAAAAAAGCAAGAATTGTGTGTAAATGATACTCACAAGTAGAAGGAATAGATTTTGAGGAGACATTTTCTCCAATGGCAAGAATGGAAGCTAATATGATGTTTTTGGCTTTTGCAACACACAAGAATTTCAAAGTCTATTATATGGATGTGAAGTTTGCATTCTTGAATGGTGAGTTGGAAGAATAATTTTACATTGAACAATCAAAAGGATTTTAGTTATTAGATAATCCTAATATCGTCTACTTGAAGAAGACATTATATGGACTCAAGCAAGCTCCTAGAGCTTGGTATGCAAGATTGGATAGGTACTTGTTGCAACAAGGATTTAATAAAGGCACTGTAGATAGTAATATTTATTTCAAAGTGGAAAAGGATCAAATCTTTATTGTGTTTGTGTATGTTGATCACATAATCTTTGAAAGTAATGAGAGTATGTGCAAGAGATTTATGGAAGAGATGTAGAAAGAGTTTTAGATGTCTATGTTTGGCAAGATGATTTTCTTCCCTGGACATCAAATTAATCATAAGAAGAAGTTTGGGATGGAAGAATCTAAACCAGTATGTACTCCTATGGTTACTAGTTGCAAATTGAGGAAGAATGATGAATCTCGTAAGGCTAATATGAGAAAGTACAAATAAATGATTGGAGGATTGTTATATCTAGCTGCTACTAGACCAGATATCATGCATGCAGTTTTGTCTTGTGGCTAGATTTCAAGAAGATCCAAAAGAGTCATATGTGCAGTTCAGTAAAGAGAATTTTTAGATACTTGAAGGGCACTCCAAAACATGGTTTGTGGTATCCAAAGGATATTGATTTTTCTCTGAGTGCTTATACAGATACAAATTGGGTAGGTTGTGTGGATGACAAAAAAAGTACAAGTGATGGTGCATTCTTTCTTGGAAATAGGTTGTTGTCTTGGCTAAGCAAGAAGTAAGATTCAATGTCATTATCTATTGTAGAAGCATAATACATTACAACAACATCATGCTACACATAGGTGTTATGGATGAAGCAAAATTTAAAGGATATCAGAGTGGTATATGATGAGCCTGTCTCTATATTATGTGACAATAAAAGTGCTATCAATATTTCAAATAATCCGGTAATGCATTCAAGAACAAAACATATTTCAATTCAATTTCACTTTTTGAGAGAGAAAGTTGCAAAGAATGAGGTAAAGTTGGAGTATATGACTACTAAGGATCAAGTTACATATATCATCACAAAGGCTCTTCCTAAAGATACTTTTGAGTATCTCCTAGAGAAGTTGGGGGTTATTTCCCCTCCAGCTTTCAACTAGATGCATAAGGATATGCATCAATCTAGTGGATCTCAAGATTCATTCTTTTTTTGGACTGATGTTGGTGGCTACTTCTCAGGGAGAGTAGGTAGTGGAATTGCTAGATGTTGTAGTCAGGAGGAGTAAGTGTTGTCATTTTGTTGTTTATTGGTGTTTTCCTTTGAATCCTTGTCAAAGGAAGTGAATACAGAGGTTGTAGAGCAGTTGTTTCCTTTGAGGAAGAGAAATTATGTATGTTTGATGCCAAAGAGGTAAGTGTGTCACCCTTTGACATTGATTTCAAAGGGGGAGAGTCAGAGAGAGTTAATTGAAAAACATTATGAAGTGAGGAGAGAAAATATTTGATGCTTGTGTAAGGGGGAGCAGTGTGTACTATGGTGCAGTATATGAGTTGGTGTTCAGAGCTATTGTTGTTTTTATTGTTGACAGTTTTTCCATGTGTTTCCATAAATAAAAGGGGGGGGGAATTGTTAGAAGTTTTTGTTTTCATTGATGTCAACAGATCTTTGTTATTGCATTAATGTCAATAGGTATATGAGGAGATTGTTGGGAGTTTGTAACAATGCTTTGATTGGTTGCATTATGTTGTCATTAGTAGTATCACTAATGTCAACCTCTAGTGTTGCTTGAATAAGCATGTGCTAGTGATGTTCAACCTCTTGTGTGGTTGAGATGTTGTAGATGTGTTATAGGTGATGAGTTTGAGTTTGTGGTGCTTGGTTTCCAAGTGCTTTTGAGAAAATTTGAACAAAAAGAGAAAACAATATAATAGAGTGGTGTTTAGTGTTTTGCTCTGCATTTCTTCATGGTTAAAGATATGTCTATGGAATTATATGTTGATCAAAGTGTTCATAGGTATTATAAATAGAGTTTCAGGTGTTGGATGTTTGTTTAGAGAAAGTTGTGTTCACTAGTGTGTGAACTGTGAAAGTAGCGTTGTCTAGGAGAAATGGTTTTGCTTTGTATTTCTCTATTGTTGGGTTTTTGGTCTTGCAGAATTGAGGATGTGCTTATATTGATTATATCTATCTTCAATCTATTTTTTTTAAAAGTTTGGTACTCTACAAGGTTGGATTCATGTGTTATAGCATGTGGAATGTTAATTGGGTGTACAATATGAATGTGGTCTTTAGGTGAAAATTGTGAAGGAATTTGTTGGATTTTAGGATGTTTATGGAATACTCCAAATTAAGTTTGAGTCTTGTGTGTAGTTTGAAAGTTGTATTTGGATAAAAGGAAGAGTGTACTTAAATTTCTAATGGTGTTAACTCAGGTTCGTCTGACCTTGGGTGTTTATACTTATTGTGGATATGCTTCGGTGTTGGTGGAAGCATGGTGTAGCATGTATGAGTGTATTTAGGTTTGAGTTAAGGTGTGTTGTGGTCTACCTTCATTCCTTTCCACCACAAGAATTTTTTGGTTTTGACTCAATTTGAATTTGCATAGTTGAGGTGCATAGCCCCCCTTGTCAGTTATTTTCAAGGTTGAGGATGGTATAAATAAATGTTGAGTTGAAGAATCAAGTAGTGAAGTGTGTGATGTGAAGTGCAAAGTTGTGAAGTGCGAAAGTGCAAAATGTAGTGTGATATTTAATGTGCTAGACTATTGGAAGCAGTGAGCAAAAGGTGTCTACATTCTTCAGAGAGACCTTGTGAATGTATTGGTGATGTTGTGGTGGATCTTTCTATTACTTTAAGATGGATTTCTCATTGTAACAATTTTCTTTCTTCTTCTTTCCGATCTAGCAGTGAGCCATTGACAGTGAGCCCTTCTTTTCTCTTGGGTAGCAAGCCCTCTAGCAGTGAGCCTATTATATTTCGTGTTGCAATTAATTTATATTGTGAGCCAATCCTCATCATTCTTTTTCCCTTCTTGGTTTTTCCACATAAATCTAGTGTTCTCATGTGTTTGATGTGTTTGCATTATTGTTTATCATGTTTATATTTTGCTAATGCATAATAAGGGTTTAATGGTTTAAGGACTAATGCATATATAAATTTTAATGATGGTGTTGATGTTTTAATGTACAACTAATTCACCCCCCTCTTATTTGTCTTGTGCATTCAAAAATGATCTCCTTTTCTTTGTTTGTGAGAAATTGCATTTGTATTTGTTCATGGGTATCTAACATGGCTTGGTAGTTGAGACCCATATTTGTATCTTTACATAATAATACTCCCTAAGTTGTACTTAAGGGGGGGTGTTGGTGTAAATAAGTAATTTACCTATCTAGTCATTAGTAGGTCCTATTTACATGTTAAGTCCACTTAGGTCCTATGAGGGAATCTTTGTAGATAGTGTTAGTTGTCACTAGATCTTATCTTATCTTTTGGAATTTAATGCTTGTGTCATAGATAATTTAATATTTGTTGAGGTAGTTGTCTCATAGTACATGATTATTACTGTAGACATCCAAATTTGGACACTTAATTTATCCAAATTTATCACTTTTCATCTAAACATCCTCTTATCCTAGTTAATTAAATAATATTACTATTATTTAATTAATATCTTTAATTCTGCCAAATCCCTAAGGTATTTAATTAATAATTAAATACATTACCCTCTTTTAATCCTCCTTTCATCAAAAAAATTAAATAAATATTACATTTATTTAATTCCTCACGTGTCATTTTCATCTAATCCTAATCCATTTCCTAATCTCTTCATTAAGGATGTGCACATGCCTAATCCTTGATTAGGATGTGTCACATCCTCCAACTTTTGCAAGTTGGCTTTTAATCCCATTAGCCCCTAATTATCCTCTAATTACTAATTAATTAAGCCTAATCATTCTCCAAGGAATTTTTAATTCCTTTTATTCTTCCTAGATTCCCCTCTTTATATATGAATTTTTAATTCACATTCCATCCTTCCAAGGCTTCTAGAACCTTGGACTTGTCACAATCTCCACATGTGACCAACCTTGGACTTGTCACAATCTCCACATGTGACCAAGTCCCACCTTTTTGGAGCCCACCTTTTATCCTCTAGATTATCCTATGAATGTGAATTTTTAATTCACATTTATATCCCCAGCCACCTTTCTTTTTCCCATGTAGATTTTTGAGGAATTCTAAAATTCCTTAAATGTCCCTTTCACTCCCACTTGGGGACAAGAAATCCCTTTTTGTGGAAATCTCCTCACTCCCCAAGGTGCATGTCCTTTTCCACCTCATGTACCTTCTTGACAACTCATCTCCACCTCACATTCCCTTGTCCACTTCACCCTCCACATGTCAAGATGTGAGGGCTTGTGGATTCTCAACCCACCATAGCCCTTCATCTTGACCTTGTTGGAGCAATCTTGACCCTTGAATTCTCTAGAGAATTCAAATTCTCCTATAAATACCCCCTCCTCAAGGGCATTTCCAACACTTTTGCATTTTGATAACTACATGTTGTCCATTTGAATCCTCAAGCCTTTTCAATCATTTAGCTATCTTTGCTCATCATCTTGCATATTGAAGCTTGCATTTTAGACATTCAAACTATCATCTAAGGAGCACACAACCAATCCAAGCAAGGGCCAATCAAAGAGGTATCAACAACAAGGGAGGTAAAAATATTTGTGTTTTATTTATTTGCATTCCTTTTCGTTGAACCACTCTTTTGGCTAATCTTGAGGTGTCCTTGGTATTTTGTTATTCATGCTTCTTAGTTAGCTTTGCAC